>APFE031406490.1:6288-78318 GCA_000404065.3 Pinus taeda
GGCCTTGTTTCTAATCACTTCCCCATTTTCATTCAACTTGTTTTTGAAGATCCATTTTGTCCCTATGACATTCTTATCTTTTGGTCTAGGAACCAAATCCCAAGTGTTATTCTTTTCGATCTGTTCAAGTTCTTCATCCATTGCCTTGACCCAGCATTCATCTCTGCATACCTCTCTTACATTTTGTGGTTCAGTGGAGGAAAGTAATGCCAAATAGCTTGAAGCTTCTGCAATTGTTCTTCTTGTTTGTATTCCTGCCTCTTTTTGCCCAAAAATTTGAGATTCTGGATGATTCTTCTGAATGTACCTGGATGGAGTCTTTTCTTATATTGTTATTTGTTCTTTAGGCTCCTCATGGGTTTCTTATTCATAGGTTTCTTCTTCATCATGAATTTGATTTGATGTTGATGGATATTCCTCATCATCTTCGAAATCTTCATATCTTACCTGCCTAGGAGTCTTTTCTTCTTCATCAACCACTACATCAATACTTTCAGCAATTTTCCAAGCCTTTTATTATCACTTGTATGCTTTGCCATGGGGAGAGTAACCAAGGAGAATTCCTTCATCTACTCTAGGTTCAAACTTGCCAAGATGTTCATTAGTATTTTTGATATAGCATTTGCTTCCAAACATTTTGAAATATTTTACCGAAGGAGTCTCACCATACCAGAGCTCATGAGGGGTTTGAGTGTTGTTCACCCAGACATTTGTTTTATTGAGAATAACAACTGCAACAAATGCAGCTTCACCCTAGAAAGTTGTGGGAGTTCCAGACTCATCAAGCATATCACAAGCCATTTGTTGAACCATTCTATTCATCCTTTGAACTACTCCATTTTGCAGAGGAGTTCTGGCTGTAGAGAATTCTCTTCTTATTCCATGTTCTTCACAAAAATCGAAAAATTCATTTGAGGTAAACTCCCCACCTCTATCAGACCCGAGGCATTTAATTTTGTGATTTGATTTGTTTTCAACCAAAGCTTTGAAGGATTCAAATTTTTTGAACGCTTCATCTTTGTGCTTCATCAGTCCTATCCAAACCATCATTAAATAGTCGTCACTGAATAATATAAAATATTCTTCTCCCCGAGGTGACCTTTTCCTAGATGGACCACATACATTAGTATGGACAAGCTTATTTCTGGTTTCCTTACCAAACAGACATGATTTTCATATTGTATTATCTAGAATTTTGATGTCTGGAAGACCATGAACTACCTGGTATTTGCATGCTTTCCTTATCTCTGAGAAGCTTAGATGACCCAACCTCTGGTACCATAGCCAGTGTTCATCATTGTTGCTCAGATAGCTTTGTTGTTATCCTTCTTTGAATATGTATAAATTATTTGGAGTTCTTATGCCTTTAATACTATTTCTCTTGTATCAAGATCACGAACACTACATCCATTTGATCAAAATATTACCTCTATTCCTTGATTGCACATCTAACTGACACTCAATAGATTATGCTTTAAGCCATCAACATACATAACATTTTCTGCTTTGACCTTTTCTTTTAAAATAACAGAACCTTTACCTTTTATGAGTGTAGGGGTGTCATTTCCAAATGAGACCTTCTTCTCCTTCTCCAAGGCACTATATGACTGAAGGTTTTCTTTATCACCCGTCATATGTTTTGAACATCCACTATCAATGTACCATTAATTTTCCTGCCTTTCTGCATATAAGGCTATACGACCTATTTCTGGTTGTGGTTCTTTCATTCTCCATGTTTTGATATTTGAGGCTTGCTCCTTCTGAGTTGCCTACCGAAACCTGCTCCTGCATTCAGAATCTTCATGACCAAAATTATTACAAATAGAACATTCTATTTCATTTTCAAGAGCAGAAATGTTATTGTAGGTGCTTTTCATGATCCCAATCATACTCCTCTATTTATGAGTTTCTCTAGTCATGACAGTTTTGTAGGCAACACAATAAGCTGTTTGGTGTCCAAAGTTGTGACAAGAGAAACATTGGCCATTGAAGAAACTCCTGCGATTATTAACCCTGTGGACCAAACGATTGTAGTTTTCATTGACATTTATTCTTGAGGCAAATTGAGAATGATTTACCTGTGGTCTGTTGTAGCTTTTGTTTATCCTTGAAGTAGATTGCCTCGGATTTACTTGGTGATCTCTGTTCATTCTTGAAGAAAAATGTCCCTGATTTACCTGGTGAGCAGCATTGTGCCTTTATTGTTGATTGCCAATTTGTTCACTTGTCCTTGCTGCATCAATATAGCTATTGGAGGTGGATGGATTCTATGCTTGAGATGATTCTTCATTATATCCTAGACCTATCTTGATTAGTGGAGAATGTTGTACTTTGATAATCTCATCTAACGTTTCAGATCCTTTACCAAATCTAAGATTAAGAGCTTTAGTTTTCTCAATCTCTTTTCTAAGTCCCACTATTTCACATTCTAACTTTTCATGATGTTTTTCACTTTTAGCCAATTGGAATTGTAGAGTATCAATAATCATCTTTTTCTCTTCTAAACAAATTTTGAGTTTAGAAATCTCTTCATAAAGACCTTCTTCCTCTATAGCATCCATGAAATCATCATCTTCAAAAGCCATTAAAATTCTATACTTATTACCTTGTTCATCTTCATCACTATTTGAAAATCCATCACTGTCTTCGTGAGTGTAATAACTTTTCTTACTTACATTCTATTTCTTGTTCCATCTAATATGTTCCTTACCTTTATGAGGACACTTGGCAGCATAGTGACTGACTCTTCCACAAGAAAAAGATTTGAAAGGTAACTTACCTCTGAATCTTCCAGCACCCCCTTGAAGGTTCTTGACAAAATTTGATTCTTCCTCTTCTTCTGACATATGTTCTGAGTCATAAGAATCTCCTTTTCCTGAGGCCTTGAATGTGGCTTCTCTTCTGTCTGATGGTCCCCCTTTCCTCATTTCATAAGCAGTTAGAATTCTGTGTAGTTGCGACATGGTAATTTTATGTAGATTCTCCTTTTCTTCTATTGCATAAACTTTTGATTCAAACTTAGAAGACAAAGATCTCAGAAAATTTTCAACCACAACAGGCTCTTTTATTTCTTCACCCAAATTTTTCATACAATTAACAATCTCATCTATGCGTAGAAAATAGTTAGCCACACTTTCATCATTGTACATTCTGAGATTTTCATATTGAGTTCTGAGGGTTTGAAGTTTTGCTCTTTTTACCTGTTCATCTCCTTCATAGCTCAAAACGATCTTGTCCCATATTTCTTTTGCTGTTTTATACTGCATAACCTTGGTGAATTTTGATTGAGATAGACATTCTAATATGGTATTGACATCCTTTGCATTAGTTTCAAACTACTTCTTCTCAGCCGAATCTGTAGGAGTTGTTGATGGAAAAGTGTACCCTGTATCTATGATATCCCATACTTCTGTACCAAGAGATTGAAGATAGGTTGTAACTCTTACCTTCCAATAAACGAAGTTGGTACCATAAAAAATTGGTGGCCTGATTGATGCTTCTCTCTCGTAGTTGCCCATGATGATAGATATTCCTTCAAGCGATCAAGCTTCTTCTGAAGAACCTGGCTCTGATACCAATTGTTGGAAATAATACTGAGATGGGGGGGTGAATCAGTATTATCTGGTCAATTATTTTATTTTTTTAACCCAGAACATATACGCTACTTCAGTAAAAGTAAACCGTGTATATATGCAACTACAGATAAGGAAACCCGCGTATACCATACATAATTATAATTTAAAATATTCTACAGATGTTGAACATTAATCTGTGCATCAGGATCATATAAACAGTAACCAGGAACAGAAAAATACAACAGAAGACAATCACACACAAGAATACAAGATATAAGGTGGAAACCCAATGTGGGTGAAAACCACCTGGTGCAATATGTATCTATCTTTTCAATTAGCAACTTCTTTTTACAATGATTCTGTACTGGTGCAATCCTTTACCAGTACGCAAGCTGCTACCTACAGAGAGCTACAACCCTCTCTCCTTTTCCAGCTTCTCTTGGAAGGGAGCTACAACCCCCTTAGTCTTGTAGTAGTTGAGATACTAGTACATAGGCTTCTACCTGCAGAAGACTACAACCTTCTCTTCCTTCCAGGGACCACGTTTCATAAATTTTCAGACTGGATCCACAAATAACATCAATCAAACATCAAGAATTTCTACATCAACCAATCACCTTTTCACCAATCAAAATTGAATCAAAATAAACACTTCTCTGATGACTGTACCCATATCATAATAGCAGTAATCACACCCCACTTTTGAACCCAGAACACTGTAGCAATAAACAGAAGCACCTAGAACATAAATGAAGAGATCTAGGCTACTTCACTATTCAGAAACCTGCGTACAGAACTATAAATTCATTCTTTCAAACATTCAGATATTAGTTAACCCGGATTATCAGATTTATAAATCAAGCATGTGCCACATATCACAGATCAAAATCATATAGAGATACCACTATTCCAGCCTTAAGATTTTGACCCATCAATAGAACTTATCCATCTCCTTGCGCTCAGGTTCCTTCTTCATTCAGATTCAAATCTGCACCATAACCCAATCACAGTATTCTAGATCTAGCACTTTATCAGATATTCAATAATTCAGAAAATGCCTTGCCAAATGATCTCCTTCCTCTTTTATAGCCTTAGGCCTTTCACAGTACCATAGACCAAAAACCATCACAATTCAATACCATGGACCCAATACTTGGGATCAACAGTTATGACGAGATATCATGGCCCAAAACAATAGGTTCAAATATCAAGGACTAAATACTATGAACCAACCATAAGATTTGCCATGTGCGTGCACTTTTCCCTGCATGAAAGTGCGTGAACTTTTCTCTGCATGAAAGGAAATTTTCACTGCATGAAAGTGCGTGAACTTCTCTCTGCATGAAATTGCGTGAACTTTTCTCTGCATGAAAGTGCATGAACTTTTCGGTTCACACCTTTTGATCTGAGCACCTGCGGAACCAGAAAATAACTTTTCTGCACTATAATTTATCATCTGAGATGAGTGGGTTTCCATCAAGTACAACATATGTATCATAATGCCAACAAAGATAAGTTGGACAATGCTTCAAAGCACACCACATCAAAAAGGAAACGAGTGGAATTACAAGGGGAATTCCGGAAAATTAAACCGCCACTCTTCGATGGAGAGTAGGAAGAAGTAGCCGAAGCCTACTTAATTGACATTAATAAATACTTTCAATTATATGAGTATGATCACAATCTAAAGGCTCAGTTGGCTCTCTTTCAACTACAAGGGAAGGTCAGTTTATGGTCGGAAGAAGTCAAGATTGTCCACGGGGTAAGTGAACAAAATATATCTTGAGAGAAGTTCCAAAAAAATTTCAAGGAAAGATATCTGACGGAACAGTTTTATGATGAGAAGGCAAGGGAATTTCATGATCTACAACTTGGACAACAAACCATGGATGATTTCATGCCCCATTTTACCTCCTTGCTCCACTATGTACCTTACAAATGTGAGGGAAAGGCCAAGGTATAGTGTTTTGTCAACAGTTTACCTATGCCGATGAAGGAGAACTGAGTTCGATAACCCAGATTCAATGGATGAGGTTATATGAAAAGCTAGGAAATTCTATCAGCAAAGTAAGTAGAAGGGTGAAATAATAGGCAGAAAATGGGCTGATAAGAAAAATAATAGAATGGCTATGTGAAATAAAGGAAATCAGAGCAGTGCTGGAAAAGGATGTTCCAAGGGACAAACCAATAGAAACCACCCCAGAAACTCACTCTGAATTAAGCCACCCTTTAAAATGAAATTCAACGAGCAGTCTAACAGATTTGATAACGAAGGAACAATAAGACCTCCAGTACAATGTTGGGCATGTCGGGGACCACACTATGTTAAAATTTGTCCTCATCGCAAAGGCATTGAATAGGTTTCACAAGTCCACAAGGCTTCAATGGTAGGCAATGTGGTCGGAGAATTCCAAAAATTAATGTTGCTCTCGATGATCATAAAGTAGATTATCAGCCAACTATGGTGGAGTTTGAAGGTAAGATTTTTAATCATACTGTATCTATTTTAATTGATCTTGGTGCTACCTTAAGTTATGTTAGTCCTAAGGTTGTGGAGCATTGTAAATTACAGTGAGGTAAATTTAAAAACCCTTGGCTAATACAATTGGCAATCAAGGGAAAGAGGTGGGTGTTGGCCAAGGTCAATGACTGTCCTCTGAAAATAACAAGTCATACATTAAGGGATGAGTTAAACATACTCCCCCTTGGATCTTATGATGTGTTGATAGGCATGGACTAGTTAGAAAAATGCCAGTCCATTATAAAATATAAAACGAAAACAATCTCCTACAAGGATTAGCTGGGAAAAGTGAAGGAGATATAAGGAATTCCGAGGCCCATGCAGGTTCAGCCAATAACTGCTTCTCAGCTGGCAAAATGTATCAGAAAAGGGTGTTAGGTTTACGCTATTCAAGTTGGTTATGCCAACTCAAAGGATAGGACAACCACCTTGGATAGTATTCTTGTTTTTCAGGACTATGCCAATGTATTTCCAAAAGAGAAACTCGGACTGCCACTTAAGAGAGATATATACTTCACTATTGATTTGATTCCAGTAGCAGCATCACCATCTCGAGCTCCTTATCGTATGAGTGTACCAGAACTGACAGAGCTTAAAATGAAACTACAGGATTTGTTGGATAAGAATTACGTCCACCCCAGTGTGACGCCTTAGGGAGCCCTTGTGTTGTTTGTCAAAAAGAAGGATGGCACCCTTTGAATGTGCATGGACTACTGACAGTTAAATAAGTTAACTGTCAAGAACAAGCACCCTTTACCTCAGATTGATGAACTATTTGACCAGGTAAAAGGGGCGACTATGTTTTCCAAAATTGATCTATAATCGGGATATCACCAGGTCAGAATAAGAGAGGAAGGTATTGCCAAAACAACTTTCAGAGCTCACTATGGACATCATGAGTTTGTGGTATTATCCTTTGGGTTAACCAATGCTCCTACAACCTTTATGTGATTGATGAATAACATATTTCATCAGTATTTAGATAAATTCATGTTAATATTTATTGATGATATACTGATATATTCCCGAAATGTGGAGGACCACAAGGAACATATTAGATTGGTAATGCAAACCCTCCGAGAACATCAATTGTACGTCAAGTACAACAAATGTGATTTCTTTAAGGAACAAATTCAATACTAGGACATAACATTACTAAGCATGGATTTGCGGTGGATCCTAAAATGATTAAGACCATAATGGAATGGCCAGTTCCAAAGGACGTAGTCGATATTAGATCTTTTATGGGGCTAGTTGGTTATAATAGATGATTCGTGGAAGGATTTTCCATAGTGGCCTACCCTATTACCTCACTGCAGAAGAAAGGGAAGGCTTTTAAATGGACCGCAAAATACCAAAAGAGTTTTGAATAGCTCAAGCATCTGCTCACCACAACACCTATACTAAGCATAACAGATCATGTTAAGGATTACGTGGTGTGTACAGATGCAAGTAATGAAGGAGTAAGAGGAGTATTGATGCAGGAGGGTAAGGTAATTGCCTATGAGTCTAGAAAGTTAAAGGAACATGAGAAGAAATATTTTGTGTATGATTTGGAGCTGGCAGTTGTTATTCGAGCCTTAAAAATGTGCCGCCACTACCTAATGGGGAGGAAATTTATGTTAATGATAGATCATCAAAGGATAACTAATTCTTTCAGTCATCCTACCTTAAATGCTAGATAGACACAGTGGGTAGATTTCTTAAGTGGGTTTGATTCCGAGATTAAGCATCTAAAAGGAAAGGAGAACCAGGTAGCGGACACTAAATCCATCTAGGCGAAGTGGAAGAATTAAGGAGGCAGGCTCCTTGCTTGACGCAAACAAGCGGCTTCGCCCTTGCTCTCCTTAACTATTTGTCGAGCAAGCAATCAATTTCAATTTACGTATTGGGCTCTCAAATAAGTAAAAAAAAGGGCCCTGCCTTCCTTGATGCTTATTGGGTGGGGGGCATTGGTCGAGCGTGCTCCGCATCCTCTCCTCTCCTCTCCCTCTCCTTAACAGTCGAGCACACCCTGCCAGTTAGGGTTTGCTTATTGGGTGGGGGGCATCAGAATGAGTGAGTGACTTCGTCGATGGCGGCCTTAACAGTCGAGCCTGCCTCCGCATTAGGGTTTACTTATTGGGTGGGGGGGCTTATGGTCGAGCCCCTCCAGTCCTCTCCTCTCCCTCTCCTTAACAGTCGAGCACCTTTTGATCCAGTTACTCGTATGAAATCCATTCGGATGATCCTATCTATAGTTACTTCATTGAATTGGGAGGTCCATCAGATGGATGTAAAAAGTGCTTTCCTCCATAGATATCTTCCAGAAGAAATGAATATGCATCAACTGCCAAGGTTTATATAGAATGGTCCTATCCCCTTGGTTTGTAAGCTATATGCCTTGAGATAGGCACCTCACACTTGGTATGAGAAGATCCACCATTTCTTTCATAGTTGTGGCTTCACTCGCTGTAAGGTTGAGCATTATATCTATGTTCACCATCAAGATAGCCAAATTCTTCTTGTTTGCTATCTGTGGATTATCTCCTCTTTACTAGGCACTGCATAATTATGATGAATGATTTGAAGTAGCACCTGAAGGACTCTATTTAGATGACCGATTTGGGGTTTCATATTTATACTAGGTTTTCCTTTTATCACACACAATACACCTTGGATCTCTTGTTCGAAAGGCACATTGTGTATACAAAATTTCTTATAGCGGGGTGCAAACTACATTTGAGGACATGATAAAAGCGGCAACAGAACAAGATTTGAAATATCAGAAAATAAGACAACATGTTCAGATTCCAAACAACAAAGATAATTAGCAAGGGTACACTATGGATGTTGCTGGCATGCTGAAATATAAAAGAAGGTTGTATGTATCCAACCAAACGGACACTAAAAACTTGATTTTAGATGAATTTCACAAAAGAACTTACTCTGGACACACAGGGTATCAAAAGCTAATTACTGCGCTCTGGAAGGAGTACTATTGGCCTAGAATGAAGAAGGATGCAACAGAATCTCTGACATGTTGTCAACGGATTAAAGCGGAACATCAACACCCTGCAAGATTATTGCATCCACTATCAATTCTGGAGTGGAAATGGGAAGCTATCTCTATGGACAAAAAGGAACAATGATTCCATCAGCAAGTCAACTCATTTTATACCAGTCCAATCCACTTATAAGGTTGTATAGATTGCCTACATTTTTATGCAGAACATTTTTCAGACTGCATGGGCTACCAAAAACTATAATTTCTGATAGAGCTGTGAAATTTACTTCAACCTTTTGGAAGACACTATTTGAAGGGCTAGGAACTCAACTAAATTTCAGTATGTCTTACCATCCTCAAACTGACGGACAAACTAAACGGGTGAACCAAGTAGTAGAGGACATGTTGAGGTCTTACGTAATGCAACAACCCTCTAAATGGGAAGACTGTTTGCACCTGGTCGAATTTGCATATAACAACGGATATCATACCTCTCTGCAGATGAGCCCGTTTGAGGTTTTGTACGATCAAAAATGTCGCACACCCTCCAGTTGGGGGGGAATAGAGGATAAGATAATGTTGGGACCCGAAATGTTAAAAGAAATGGAAGATATGGTCAAGAAGGTTTGATTCAACTTGAAGGCAGCCCAAGTTAGGCAAAAGAATTTCACCAACAAGAAGAGAAGTTTTAAGGAATGTCAAGTGGGGGATCATGTGTATGTAAGAATTTGAGAAAAAAGGAGTACATTACAACGGAATGGGTGTATCAAGTTGGCACCTCAGTTTTGTGGACCCTTTCAAATTCTAGTAAGATTTGGGCCAGTAGCTTATCATCTCTCCCTATCGAGCCATATTCGAGTCCACAATGTTTTCCATGTGTGAGTACTAAGATATACATTTATGATCCTAAGCACATAGTCAACTGGTAAGATATACAAGTAAAGTAAAATCCTAAGTAGGCCAATTAATTACGATGTTGAAGGAAAAAATAACTTTAAATTTTGTTGTTTCATGTCGAACCGAAAGGAGAATTCCTATTCGAGTCGCTGAATATGCTCGAACGGAGAAAAGTCATGCTGTGAAAACGAGTCATCACCCAGGTTAAAGTGTAATGACAACACTTTGGGCCAGAGGAGGCCACCTGTGAAGATGAAAAACTCTTAAAGAAGCATATCCACAATTGTTTGAGGCTGGAAAACATTGGGACGATGTTTTTTTCTTGGGGGGGGGGAGATGTAATGTCCCCAAGAAACTATAAATATTTTAATTACTGTTGTAAGAAAACAAACTCGACCAGATTGTTATTCTCTATTAGTTGAATAATATATTATTAATTTTTTGAAGCAAGGAAATGGTTGAGTGATAACATATTTGATAACTTCTCATGTAAGAAGTAAAAAAGAGGCAGTTGCCAAGAATACCCTAACTTCCTCCCTTAACTGAAACACCCCAGAGGAAAAATGGGTGAGGGGATGAAAAACTGTGCTATTGCGACAAATGGTAAAGGAGAAAAAATGCCAAGTCTGGTGATGACCAGATAGCATTAGCACAGAGAGTGCAATAAGTTTAGCTGAAGACAGTAGTCTTGCAGCACGCTTCGGCGGATATTTGGTCTTGAAGACGAATCTCAAGGACGGGTGAATGACAAGAAAGAAAAATGGAAAGGTCAATAATGTTAGTTGGAAAAATTGTTTACCAAAGAGCAGGTAAGCAGTACTATCAAAAACAACTTAGACAATATTGAATGACACAGAGGGAGCAGGCTCCCACACTATTATTTACTTTGGAAAGTGGTAGCAGTAGGGTTTTGTTTTTCTATAGTATGTGAAATAAGCTTTATTGCATGATAGTTAATAATTTTAGAGATACCCTAGAATAATCTAGACTATAAAGAATGTTTCAAAAAGCGCAGTCTTAAAGGTAGAAAAAGAACATCTAACTAGATAGGTTGTGACAGACAGACTAGTGAAGCTATAAATAGGAAAAATTATAAGTAGTTGCATGAAGTTTCTAGAAAAACTGAGTGATTTTTAAGTAACTCTATGTGAAACAATGTTTTGTTCAAGTAGCCAATTCTGTGTGTTTAAATGCATTCTTAATTTAAATTAAACAGTATTTCGTTCAAGTAGTCAAATCTGTGTATTAAAATGCATTCTTAATTTAAATGAAACAATATTTCGTTGAAGTAACCGATTCTATGTATTTAAATGCATTCTTAACTTAATCTACATAGTAGTAGTAGTATTCTCTTTAAATTAAGTTGAATGTTAAGAAAATTAACAAGCTATGCAAATATGCCCCAAAATCTTAGGCAAAATTAGAGACAAGAAAACGGAAATTTCTTAGATATATCCATACATACTAGAAACAAAAAGAGGTACTTATGAAAAAAAGGAAATTTTAAAACATGTAGAAAGTATACTGAACATGTAGCTATTGGAAAGTTAGAACTACGAATCCACAAATGAAACTCGACTGGGTAAATTTTCCAAGGCCGTAGCCAAAGCAGGCCAAAAACTTGTGAATCTTAAGCCCGAAGCAAGAAATAGTATATATATTCATCTAGCTCAGCCCTTATGAGATAAAATAGCAACATAGTATCTACCTTTAAGGGGCAAGGGTTTAAGCCCAAAGGCTACCCTACTCCCATGAACATATTTACCATTTTTTCTAAAAAACATAAACAATTTTTTTTAAAGAAACATAATTCTTGTCAGACAGAACAACTTGTAACAAAATAATGAGAAGGTAAGAAGTAAAGGGCATTCACATAGAGCAAATAGTTTTAACAGAACCAAACGTAGAAAGAATAATAACTTTTTCGAAGAAATTCATAATCATTTCCACCATCAACAGGGGATTGTTGTACAATAAAAAGAAAATAGAGATTTTGCATTCATAGAACTATAGAACGATAATTAAAAGTTTAACTAAGAGAATCCTTGAAAATATACAACAACTATGGTTTTTAAAGCTATGTAGCAAAACACTAAGGAGATTAAATGATTACAGAAACCCCATGCAAGCTGAACATTGGACTTGCCTTATCAATTATAACCCAGAAGCAGGTGTAGCACTCTTAAATCATGGATGCACCTAAATAATTTACATTTTGTCCAAAAGTAAATAACCCAACATGGGATTAACAGCGAGCACTATGCGCAGCTCGACGCAGGTGATTCCATACGACCAGAGCTTCAAGCATGACAACACTATGGAGTGATACACCCTCAAGTAGAAAGGACTTGACCTTCAAAGTAAAAGACAGAACATGAGTCATTCGAGCTTACGCGGGTAGCCAATAGAAGCTCAAGCCCCATGTGGATGGGGCTATAACCCTTTGAAAGGCACCCCGAAGGTGTGACCCCATCCATATTCGAAACTTGTAGATGGAAAACAGTTCAAAAATATTAGTATAGCAAGCCCTAAACATACTTCCCGAGTTAACTGAAAAGGAACAACGGCAGATGTGAACCACCTCACCTCAGCCTTTGTAAAATGAATCCCAAACATGAGCACGAACCCTTCGACCATGACCCGAAATGAACTAGCTACATCATGTGACAAGTTTGCAGAGCAAGCCATCCACCATGGTAGGAGAGCAGAGCTTAGCACTAAGGAGGAAAGAGCAAAATGAACCAAGGAACTTGACTAGGAGGATAGTAAAAGCCTCCAAATTATCCAAAGTCATTGGATTAGGGTCGATCAATCTCCACTGTAAATGTAATGAATGATATCAAGAAACGTTGGCAACTCTGCTGTGTGCATTAGCACCACATGACAGGTTGTGTAAATGCCGAGCATACCAAAGGTGCGCTGAGCTCGAGGTGAGTGCTGGAATCCAAGCTAGAGGGACAGGTCAATTAATCCAAGATGGATAAGGAACTATCCTCCATATAAAAAATATCAACGTCATAGCATACTAATAATTTGTGACCGAACCCATTGACTTATGACAGTACTGCGACGTTGTAATCACTGGTTGAGTTAACGACCCTAGTTGCTTTATGCATAAATTTAAATTATAATTATCATGGTCTAGTAAAGGAAAACATAGAGAAAGCATTATTTAAAATAGGATATTGACTTTAAAGGTAGTATCTTATATTAGAGGTGTGAATCCTTTACATGTAATATAAAAATTGATTTCGATATTAAATTTATATATAATATATATTATATATTAATAATAAATAAAAAATAAATATTCATAATTTAGAAAGAAAATGTATTTTAAAAAATATACATATATTGATATTAATAAAGTGAAAACATTAAATAGAGTATTCAAATAAAAAGGTAGTAAATCCTCCCTGATGGGGGTGCTTTAATTGTTAGACAAGTGGTAGAGGAGGCAAGAGTTGAGCCTGCTTAGGCTCCATGTGCGCCACAACCCCATGTTTAATAGACGTGATAGCAAGGGCCAAAATGCAAGCTTTTCACCCATGATGATGGCTATTAAATCCCATCATTGGAACTAGTTACACATTATTTGGTTGTGGGGAGATGTTAGCACTCTGTAGAGCAGGAAGCATTGTGGATCTCCTATATGGCTTATCAAGGTCTAGGACTTGGGGAAGAGGTGGATAAGCTAGTAACTGGTGCATAGTGCAGGGTGTGATGGTAGCATTGGATGATCCTTGGGACCCTCAAACATCCTAGGAGAAAGAACCAGTTGGCATTCTTGTCATGCCAGTTCGTTTGCGTGACACGGTGCAAGGGGAGGAGAAGAGCCAGGGCTAATAGACCTTGGCCAAGAATTGGCGAATTATCCTCTTTTGATTTGTGAGTGGTGGGGAACTTGTTCCAGAGACTAGTGGTTTGAGAATGATTCGCACATGCAGAAAGACTTTGGTTTCTCAACCCCCCCATGAGGAATTACAATTTGGAAGGGCTCGACTGGCTGGAGGAAATATGTAGATGTAAGTGTAGAAGAGGTGGCGAGACACCACATTCATATTATGAAACCATATGATGATGAGTACTCATCCCACTTTGCCTAGGTATGGAGAGTTGATTACGGTGACGGCTGGTGTAGGATAGCCCCACAATTCTCTTTTGGGGCAGTGGTAGAAGTTACATTATTTTCTGTTGCTATGTGGGGTTTGGAGGGTGTTTGCATTCTTTGACCTTTGAGGTGTTCTGGGTATGGACGGATGCCTTGGCACAAAGGGAGAACATGTCATGGGTGTGGAAATCCATCGCAAGAAAATCATCCATAGCGGGATAATAATGACTTGTTTGGTTCGTTGAGTAGTTGTGAGTGAGAGGAGACAGTTGATGGTTCCCCAGGGTATGTGGTTTCTCCAGCGATGTTGGAGTCTATCGCTCCTCAAATATAGAACATTTAGGTGAACATGGAAAACCTTAGGACCCAAAGGTATTATGAGTGTAATGAGCTGGTAGCTTTCATCAATGTCATTCAACTTGGCCAAAGTGCAAACATGGAACAATTGGATAATTTGTGATGCCAACAAAGGTGTACCAATGACTACCTTTGTAGTTTGGAAGGAAGGGGGTAGAATATTTATTTTCATATGCATGAATATGCTGGCTATTTCACAACTCCCCCTGTAATCCCCTCCACCAACCCCCCTCCTTAATATGTTTCTTTCTATTATGTTTCTCTTTTTGTTTATGGTATGTATGTCATGGCTCCTTGGCCGCTGAAAGTAATGTGTGAAACTGGTAAGTCATGTTATCCTCCAGGTCCCAATCTCAACAAGTCTAGTCAGAATAAGAGAAATGGGTCCGGTTAGATGAATTTTGTACTCTTCACTCTTATGTTAATATAATTATTGAAATTTGACTAACGAAAAAAAAGATAGTAAATCCAAAAAATACTTTGTACTAAAACATATGCCATAAGAACAATGATGAGTGTATATATTAAAAAGATTAAACATATTTTATTTTCTTTTTTTCTTCTCCCTATGTACTAAGTGGTTAAGGGTAAGCCAACTTACATACCACCGATCCATTATTAGACCTTTATAGGTTTATTCTATGTAGAGGATTAAAAAAAATTCTTAGAGATGAAACATTTTCTCTTGTAGAAAAGTTATTTGGTTAAGTACATGCTTTCACTCTTACAATGTTACCTTTTCAAACATTTTCCCTATTTATCTTGTAATACCATTATACACTAGAATCTGATCGTCGTAGTAAATATGGAACATACGTTTTTATCTACAATGCTTGCACAATGACTGCATCTAATCGAAGAAAAATTTAGAACAAGAAAGTTAACAAGGAACTGTCATAAGCCATACATATAATGGTTGCGCATCTTAATTTCAAGTGTGTATTGTGTATTTTTTATATTAAATAGAATTTAAATATATCCTCCATGAATTGGTCTATTGCAAATTTAAATGAGAGGATGATATATATATTATTCTTGATGTGAACCATTCAAATTTTTGGAACCTTTTATCAAATGAAATGTTTTAATAATTTCTATATGTCTACATATGTATTAAAGTGCTAAATGCAAAGATATAGAAACAATTTATAACATGCCATTAATGGAAGGGCACCGCAAACTCCTAAATTGTTTCAATATTAACAGAAAAAACAAAGAAATGCAAGTCAAAGTGAGTAGTTATTTAGAAGAAAAAATTAATATCCAAATAGAAATCAACATTATACTTGATTTCTCCCACATCAAGTATGTTTTTCCTATGCCTCCTGCACTATCAGTCTCTAGGAAGCCTTGGTTTCTTTTGCATAGATGCTCAACATCCTTATCTAGCATATTCTTGCACTTATTATAGAGGTTTTTTTCATGGCTTGGGCTCGAAAAATCTGGAGGAAGGCTTTGTTGGTGCCATTGGCCTAGTTCAGGTTGTATCTATATAGTACTTATTATTTTTAATCAATAAAGAAGCTCATGTCTTGTTCTCGATATATGTTGTCATGTTATGAACGATCATATGAATGTTTATATATGATGATCTAACATATTATTATGTATTCACATTGAATTATCTATTATGTATATGCTTCTCTGATTGATTTGTAGGTATGCGCATCTTGGAGGAAGTCGAGGTTTTGGACCCTACGAGAACCTTTTCAAATGTAGGACCTCTAGGTTTGTCTTGAAATCCAAGTTTGAAATTCAAATGTTTGGCATGCCTAATTGAGTGTTCTTTGTTGATTACCTCATCATGCTCTGTTCAGGTTTTCAATCCTTACCTTAGGAATTGTTCCCTGCTGACAATCCCCATTATGGTCTGAGCTTTACATACCAGAAACAGCCAAATAGAAGAAAACCACTAAAATAGTTGACAAAGCAAAAGGAATCAAACATAGGATGGATACCAAGTGTTGGTTGGCCCACCACGCTTGAACCTGCATCATTGTGAGGACGATTTGATGGTTATAACCAACCTCCCTTGCTCAATATGTCACTATAGTTTCCAGTAGTGTCCTAGAGAGATCCTCCACTACTACCTTTAGTCTCCTCCCCTTTTTGTTTTGTATCTTCCAACACATGCATTAGTTATTAAAAACCACAATGACTAAACCTCCAAGAATTACCATGCATGTTGATCCTTGATAAGGTAAATATGTTGGTCTTTGCACCAGAGTGGAAACAAATAACGTGTTGCACAAAAATAAACCATACAAGTCAGGTCTGAGCTCCACCAAGCTTTTTTCAAAGGGTCATGGGTCCATTTGCGGTGGAAAGATATCGCAGGTAGACTAGTTAAACATTACACCAATGTATCCTAGCCAAAAGTGCTTAGACGAAGAGTAGTTTGCCATACGATTGTGAAAAGAGGTAATAGCTACTTGCATGTGAATGCTTGGGGTGTGTTTGCCATGGTCATGTCCCCCTCCCCACATTCAATGAGAAGTGACATAGCAAGCTCCCCTCCTCCATGTCTCAAATTCCAACACCTCGATCTAAGAACTTTAGCTCAACTTAATTTTGCAACTACTAAAGAACTACATTTAGCATTTTTTTCAGGCCAGGAGGTAACTCCTCAAATGAGATTATATTATTTATTTAGGCCATTCATTATTATATACATGAGGGAGTGACTGTTGAGTTTCATCTCTCGATGAATCTCTATTTTCTCTATTATTTGTATACACTATTTATAGTTGTTCACCCAATCCCTATGATTAGGTGTCAACATTCACCTCCTTAATCTAAAGGGATGTTGGTGAGTCCAAGAATCATTCTGAATCTTCCAAGCTTTTCTCTTCCAAGTGCTTTGGTAAAGATGTTTGCAACCTGCAAATTAGTGGAATAATGGTGAAGATGGATTGTTTTGGCTCCAACATGATGTCGAATAAGATGATATTTTGTATTGATGTGCTTCGTTCGATCATGGAAATTTTGGTTCTTGGCCAACTTTATTGTCGAGGTATTTTCAATTATGTGTGGAGTTGAATGTACTTGTTTTACCTACAAATATTCCTGAATTTTCTTGAGACACACAATTTATTTTGTTGCCTTAGTTGCAGCCACATATTCTATCTCTATTGTGGAATCTGTTGGAACTGATTGTTTGAGTTATCTCCAAGAGACAACTCCTGATCCAAGACTCATGACATAACCAGAAGTAGATACCCCAGTTTCTTTGTGTCCATCAAAGTCTGAATCAGAGTATCCAGTCAAGTTGAAGTTGCCCACCTGTGTATACTTAATTCCAAAGTCTTGAGTTCCCTTCATGTACTTTAGAACTCCTTTTGCAACAGACCAATGTCCCTCACAAGGATTTTGCATAAACCTGGAGAGGATTTCAACAACAAACGAAATGTCTGGTCAGGTATTAGTCAGGTAGTTGAGACTTCCTATAGGTTGTCTATACTTGGTTGCATCACCAAATTATTTTCCTTCAATGGATGTGAGCTTTAAGCTTTGTTCCATTGGAGGAGTCAGAGGATTGCATTCAACGATGCCAAACCTATTCGATAGATCTCTAATGTACTTCTTTTGAGAAAGGAATATGGACTTCAGATGTTGAGTTACTTCAATACCAAGATAGTAATGTACATAGCCTGAATTAGTCATTTCAAAGCCTTTCCTCAATTCCTTCTTTATGGATGCAATGTAGCTCTCAATGTTCCATGTCATCAAAATATCATCTACATATACCACAAGATATACAAATTTTTTACCAACTATCATGACAAACAAAGTTGCATCATCAATATCATAATGTTTGAAATTAAGTTTCAAAAGATGCTTAGTTATTTTTTCATACTAGGCTCATAGTGTTTGTTTGAGGCCATACAAGGATTTCAAAAGTTTGCATACTTTATATTCATGTCCATTCACAAAAAATCCTTCAGGTTGGGACATAAAAACATTCTCTTTTAGATATCCATTCAATAAAGCAGTGTTTACATCCATTTGATGGACTTTCCAACCATTCTTAGTTGCTAGGGAAACGAGTGTTCAAATGGTAGCCCATTTTGGTGTGGCAGAGAAAGTCTCCTCATAATCAACCCCTTCCTTCTATGAAAAACATTTGTCCACAACCCTAGCTTTTTTCTTGTTAAGTGAGCCATCACCTTTATACTTTTTCTTGTAGACACACTTGCAGCCAATTGGTTTGATTCCCAATGGAGGATCAACCAACTTCTAAGTGACATTCTTTATCAAGGCACCATAGTCCTTTTTCATTGCTTCTTTCCATTCATCATGAGAAGCAACCACTTTGAAGGGAGTTGGTTTAAAATATGTAGTAAAATTCAATTCACAATCATAAGAAACATCCATATTAACAGGTGAATCATTGTCATTTACATCACCTCCATTCTGTCGGGTTGAATTTCAAGTTCCTGCCTTTGATCGAGATGCGACTGAATCAAGAATGAGTCCCCCAATTCTGTCAATCACATCACTCAAAGTATCATCCATTGTTGGAGTTTCATGCAGGGGAGAGAGTGCTTCAAAAGAATATTCCACAAGTTGATCTAGTATAGGAATCCCCCCTTGAAGATGTGGAATTTTATTATCAAATTATTGAAATGATTTCGCATTTGTGAATCTATCAAACGATGAAGTTTCCACTCAACAAAATTTTTAGTTTCGGATGATTCGAAAAAGATTACAACTCTAGATAAAACAAAATTTTTATTGACTTCATCATATAGACAGTATGCTTTGGAGGTGTTTGAATACCCCAGGAAGATACACTTACGACTTCTTGCATCAATTTTGTTTCTATGTACCTTTGGCATCAAGGCCTAACATGTGGAACCAAAGGCCCTGAGATGCTTTACCGAAGGAATGTGCCCATACCACATTTCATAAGGAGTATTTCTTTTAATAGCATTAGATGGGCATCCATTGTTTACATATACACCACATAGAAATGCATCAGCCCAAAACATCAATTTTACATTTTTGAAAACCATCACGGAACACACCATATTTAAGATTGTCATATTCATTCTTTCAGCTACTCCATTATGTTGGGGATTATAAGGCATTGTTTTTTGATGTTTGATCCCATGTTGGCAAAGGTAGTTTCCAAATTCATTTGAAGTGTATTCTTTTTCATTATTAGTGGGAATAGAGCCAATATGACATTGTGCATCATTTTCAATCCATGTATGGAAGTTCTTGAATGTTTGAAAAGCATCAGATTTGTTTTTCAATACATAAACCCAACACATTCTGGTGTACTCATCAATATATGTCATCATATATTTATTTCCATTTGTAAAAGGAATAGGCATTGGACCACATAAATCTGAATGAATGAGTTCATATTTTCTATGTGCTTTGGAATGTGAATCATGAAAAAACTATTTGCTATGCTTTCCTAGAATGTAAGCATCACATTGCTTAAGTTTTGTAAGAATTGTAAGCAAACCAGTAACACCATTTCTCTTCAACAATCAGAGGCTATCATAGTTCAAGTGTCAAAATATAGCATGCCATAATAAACCTGATGGGAATGTCATGACTTGTGTGGGAGTAGAGCTACTCTACAACTTGAGAAGCCTTTCTTCTTCTATGCTTGTCATGATGAGTGATTGGTCTGATGCTTTTCTCACCTCAACCTTGCCATCAAATATGTGAATGGAGTTTCCTTTCTAGCGAATGTGGACCAAGGACAAAAAGTTTCTCCTTAGTTGTGGGAGATATAAAACATGATGCAGAAGAAAGTCTGGAAGACAAGGCAATTTAAGCCTAATTATGGTATGCCCTGATGGCTTGAGTTTTGATTTGTATGAAAAGTATACTACACCATCAACATTGTTAGTAAATTCTTCAAAAAAATCTCTTCTAAAAGTCATGTGGCAAGTTTCTCCTGAATCAAGCAACCAATCATTTTTCTAAGAAGCAAGTGAAGCATTAAATAAGTCTTCATTTACTCCAATGTTATAGTGTGGCGCAACTTGGTGAACAGATTCAAGTGCTTTACCTTTCTCTTTATCATTAGTTTTACATTTTGGTTGGTTTCTTTCCTGCTCAATTTTGTCCCAAGGCAACTTAAATGTGGATGCATCATGTGATCCCTCTCTTTTGCCAGAGAAGTCCTGCATCCTTGTTTTAGAGATCCTAACTCATAAACCAACCAAGAAACATATTATTCTAGTTGCCTTTTTCCCTTCTTGATATTAGGACTAATGGCATGTGAGAAAATTAGAAAGGCATAAATATTTTCTTATCTTGATAATTACTTGTGATGTATTGTTATCTTCTTTAGGTGTTCTTTAACTTATTTATCTGATCTAAAATCACCCTATGAATAATATCAGTTAATTAATTAATGTAGGTATTACAGACTCATGCTGGTGTGCCTATGTTATTTTAAGCAATGGATCGATAAGATTGTGAAATACACGGGCAATTGGAAAACAGAGGGAGAAACACAACAAGCAATGCAAAAACACAACAATTTAATAAGGAGTTCACCCAATCCTCCTAGGCTATGTCTCCTCGTCCAGCTTTTAGTTGTGGCCTTTTTTTATTATGTCTTTAAGCAAAGTTTTTCAATGAGGAGCTCAATTTGAGTCTCCTAAAATAGATGATGCTTAGTAGGGTGGTTCGCAGATTCCCTAAGCCACTAGAGTGCATAGACTCCCCCTTACTAAGTCTTGACCTCAACTGATCTTTAATGGGATGAGTTTAATTTGGTACTCGGTTCCTGACAGATATCCTCTTAGGGATTGCTTGAACCTCTCGAGCCTGGTTCTATCTACTTGATGTTGCCTTGGCTCTACAGGTCAGCTCGCTTCTCTATTCTCTACTTCTTCTTCTTTTATGTTTTGTCTCTTCTGTCTCACTGTCTCCCTTTTCCCCCTTCTCCTCTTTGTTTATTCGTGGCTTAAAGCCAATCTGTCTCATGAATATTCGGTTCCTCTTCTATCCCTTTGGATCGCCTACCTATATCTGCTTGGAATTCCCTATTTCTGTGTCATCGCCACTGTGTAACGTCTCATAGGAAGGTAGCCACTTGTCCTCTCATGAACTGAGCACCAATTCTTCCTTGACAGTTTGTTATTTCAGTTACTCTGTGAAATGATTCATCCACCAGCTCAGCGGTCAAATCAGACTTCAAACCTTTATGTGCCATGGCTTATTTCTCCCACCAAATCTAGTTTCCCATCGGGTGTAATCTCTGTCATTAGATCTGGAGCCTCCAGATCCTACGGTTATCTCTCTTATCACGCGTTTGACTTACTCAAATGTTAGCTTGCGATGAGAGCAGTTTTCTCTCTCATCTGCTGGTCACGCGTCATTTAACATATGGAATCATTGGGTCATTTGACAAATTTGCTTACTACATGAAACACCTCCGATATTCTGTCAGTTTTGGAGCGCGGGACCTGACTTCAGTTTTAGCACTTCTCCCATGTTTTTTTTGCTTTCCTGGTGACTGTGCAGTCGGGACTTTCCTTCTCAAGGAGTTTCACCTAGCAAAGAACTATTAGAAACAACCTCCATTTCTTGATCTGGATTTCCTAATTGCTAGTTTGCGTCACTGCGTGGTCTCCATGGGCCTCGATCAGCGTGCTTTGACCAAGGCCCTCGTCGTTCCTTATTGGCTACAAAATGCCACTATCTAGAGGTATTTCCTGATAGCTCATTATTCATAAGTTTTTGAAGTCTGTCATGATTTGATCCAATCATAGAACTCTGATAATTTACATGGATCCAATTGGGATCATTATGTCTTCTTTTATCTTCCTATAATCAAGCATCTAACATAAATAAATGAAGATGAAAAAAAAGGACTCCTAATGTAGGCTTCCAGCCATGGAAAGACCCCACTCATAGTGGGAAGCCCACAAAATTTTCTTCTCTTCTTCAAGAACCAAATCAAATGAGACAACCAAGACCCTTGTGCTAACAATAATATTTTCTCCAATCCACCGAGTTAGCCTTCCAAGAAGACTAGTCAAATTCCATTCAAGACCTCCGAACTCAATATAAGTCAAACTCTCCAAAAATCTGAGTCAGACATAGCCTCATCCCTTTCTTATTTCTGAAATATGGGCTTGCAATACTGCAGAGCTATTGTAGCCTCAAGTAGTCCCAAAAAGAAACACCTATGAGCCAAATACAAGAGAAAAATAGACTAATTTACTCCATTGGAGATCCTCCTCCCTTTACTAGAGATTTTCTTTCTTTTCCAAGTCTTTTCACCTTCACTTCTATCCTTCACACTTCCTTGAGAATTTCTGATCAAATCCTTGATTTAATGTGTCATAATAGGTCAAATTCACGTCTATTCATAGTGGTTGAATCAACCTTATGATGCCAACTTGATTAATAGGAAATCTATGTTGGAAATGCTATAAAATCTATCAATTTGGCATAATGTAAGTGATTTCTCTTTATCTTCTAGCTTTGAATGGTATTTTCTTTACTAATTTTTATCCTCAATGATATTTTATATGTCATGATTCTTCTTGAATTTATGCCTTACGTCATTTCATTTACAGCATCTAGTGCAATTTCTAGTTTTACTAATTTTAGATGCAATTTTTGAAACATCTTTAGAGTAACTCTCAAGTCACAAAATATTTTATTCTTTCAAAAAATATTATATGTGTATGAGTATAAAATGTTTTTTAACAAATTAAATATGAAGAATTTTATATATAGCATATATATGATGATGACGAATATATGACGATGATGATTAACATCCACTAAAACTAAAACATAAATTATTATTATTTAGGTATATGACTGAAAAGTATTAGGGAATCATTCCACAATGTTCATAGTGTGTCAAATATTTTGAAAATTAGATGTAATATGAGTATAAATTGGAAACTACGCGAGAAACTTTTTTTCATCTTCAACCCTCATAGCGTAGCAATATCAAAAACTCTTTAACAGCATGGTGCTTTGGCAATTTGCCAATGCTAATATGTTCTTATTATAGAAATATTTATTAGATGTTTCTAAACCTTTGAGACTTGCATTGATGACCTCCATATAATATGTTAGTTTAATTTTCCCTTAACCATTTATCACCCAACAATTTATCCTTCAATTTTTATATAACAATATTTTTAAAACTAGCTTTATTTTGGAATTGATCTCTTCATTTACCCCCAATGGCCTATTTAGGACTATGAATCCTCATGCAAACCTCCCTACCTACATAAAGTAATTCATGAATTCAGGTAGATATTTTTGATATAAAGTACCTACTCATAGCCATGATTTCAATAGGAGAAATACTTGTTTCAATTAACAAAATAAGAAAAGAGGTATGTAATTTAGCTAAAATATAAACTACTTTTGGATATATTTTGTATTCCTTCTTAACACGGTTGATATATAATGACCCAAATATCATATCCGTAAAAAACAATAAAAGAGATGAGCATCTCCAAAAGAATATTTTTCCTTAATATAAAATGAATTTAAACTAATTAAAACTAAATTCACATACATATAGACACGCATTATAAAACTAAGCTTTAGCTAAAAGTAATATAATAATTTTATTTAAACAATATGAATTAAGCATAAAGTCTTATATAAATATTAAACATAATAAAAATTAAATATGAAAGATTATTATATATAAAATAATTAAAATATAAAACATTATATACAAAATAATTAAAATAAAGTGTATATATATAAAACATTTTTTTATGGGGTTAAATTGTGTTTCCTTGTAAACAATGGAGTAAAATATAATATTAAAGAACCAAAGGCTAGTTTATTAATGAGGAGAATGAACCAAAACAAAAGGTTCACTCTCTGTAGAGATGAATAAGATAACAGAGTACTAAGATAGCGAAAATTAAAGATATGAAAACTAAAAAACTAGCTTATTTTTCTTTGGAAGTAGAGAGTAGGAACTAAAATCTAGTGTAACAGAAATATAGCAGAAATTAAAAAGAGGGATCATAACCCATGGTTACAACTTTGATGAAATATTTGTTTTCACTTAGGATTCCCCAAACCAAAGTTGGGATGCCAAGGTATTTTTCGATGTGTTCTGTCTTTTGATATAGGTCATTCATATGGTGACATACATGTTCAAGTGAATTAAGGACATTTTCTTGACATTCATGCTCGTCCAATATGGTTATTCCATGGAGGAAATTCACGTCAAAATATAAATCTATAATGTGTGTATATATTGGTTGAAGAATCCATTAGTATGCCAAGTATTTGATACCTAGTCTATCATCTCAACAAGTTCCTTTTTGTTTGTGTTCAAGATTTGGTTCTTGTGAGAGGTTCCTTAACCATAGCATAGGTAAGATTCTCTTGGATGTGACTTAGAGTGAGCTTGTTAAAGTAGCCACTGGTTTCCACCATGTAGTGGTGCATACATGTGCTTTCCCATAGGCTTGTTCTTGATAGTAAATTGCTCCATTGTGGATGTAGGTTTACTAACAAGGCATAGAAGAGAGCCCATAAAGGATTAAGTGGCATAGGGCAGATAAATAGGTGATTAGAGATTTAGAAAAGTAATGGGGGTGGGAGGAGGAGTGGAGGGCCACATGGTGAATATATGGGTGAGAGAGACAACGCAAGGAGGACCATGACTTACAGAAATAGCCAGCAACATCAAAGGAAAGATGGCAGAAAGCCTACCAGATAAGGAGCATGACAAAAATTACAGAGCTAGATGATGTTAAACCTCGAAGCTAAATCTACATAGTAGTTTTCAAAATACTAAAGCAAGTAAACAATAAGGCCAATCGAAACTAGCCACGCAGAAAAGCTTAAGACGAATAGAGAAGAGCCAATGAATGGAAAAGGGAGCACAAATCCTCCCACTCAAACTTGAAAATAGAAAATTAGTTAAAACTTATTAATGTGACATGTGTAACTATATAAAAATGTGAAAATCCCACATTTTCTTCATTCCTTATGAATTTCTAATTATTTTAATTTATAAAATATTTAATTTTTATATCAGAAGCCATACATGTTAACTCCAACTTACCTATAGGAAAACTATATTTTCTAAGTAAAAAGATAAATTTTTATATTGAACACTATAATAAATATATATAAATATATATAATATATATATATATTTATTTATTTATTAAAAAATAAAAATAATCTTTATGATATATATAGGATATATTTAAAAACGGAAACGTATATTGATATTAATAAAGCAAAAACATATAAAGCGGAGTATTAAAAACAAAAATAAAAAATAGTAGATGTATCAGAATTAAAAATAAAATATATATTACAATTAAACCTATCAAAATATACACTCATTTTAGCAGTTGTGTAGACTTTTTGAAAGCTTTTCCAGTCGGTTTTTGGTCAAAATCCGGTAGCAATTTATTGGAATCGCAAGTTTGATAGCTAGTTTCTGGCAGCAATTTATTGGAATCGCAAGTTTGATAGCTAGTTTCTTCACAATCAAAGGGTAGCAGGGGTTTTTTAGGGTGCTGAATCCAAATATACAGTTAAAAAACCATTTTAACTGCTAAAAATGAAGATTTAACCTCAATTTCTTCGACCAATTCCGTCACCAGAATCTCCAAAAAAATCGCATTATAAACAACTCCCTCATTTTATGTCTTTTTTTCCTCGCCGTTCGGGGGTCTTAGTCGAACATTGTAACCCAAGTTGCGTACCAGCCAACCATTCCTAAATTCTAGGCTTCTCCACGTTTGTTCTGAACAGGGTAAAAAAAAAGGTTATGGATGAACTTCTTCTCTCGTGAACTTCCATCGTGACGAGTCGACGACGGTATTTTCTCAAAGATCTTCATATTTCACCCTGTATTACTATTATCAACTACAGTAACATGGTCCTAGTAAAGATCGAGTATATGTTTCTCTCTGCAACGCCTGAATAATGAGCATGCCTACTCGAACAAAAATCTAAAACAGAACTTTAACTACCATGAGCTGCACATATCCTGGTAGCACATTTCAATGCAATGTGCGTATTCTACAGTTGCGCATACTAGATAGAATTTGATCTATGAAATGATGTGCTGTGAATTTAAATTGGAGGATGATAAATATTATTCTGGATCTGAACCAGCCAAACTTTATAAACCTTTTATCAAATGAAAAGTTCTAACAATTATTATAATTTTATGCATGTTTTAAAATGGGGACGTGCAGATCGAAAACCAGTTTGTAACATGCCATTAATGAAAGGGCACGACAAACTCTTGAACCGTCTCGGTACCAATAGAAACAACAGAAGAGGCGAGTCAAAGCGAGTAGTTACTTAGAACAAATGATTAAATATCCCCTTCGGTTTCTCAAAGAATGTTGTAATCCACGCCCATTGAAATTGGTTGGTGCATTTTTAAGTTAATTATAGATTCTCCAAATATTTGAAAATCAGACGTACACGAATGCGGTTATTAAAAACTTCCAAAAATAACATAATCTATGGATGTTGTGGAGGAATTAATAGAGACTGCACCGATGGCAGTGAACTAAAACTAAGGTTTACTGTGTAAAGTTTACTTTCGGTTTACAATTTCAATTAACTGTTTTAAATTTTTAATTTTTTCTTCTAATTCAAGGTGTGTGATTACAATTTTTATTTTAAATTTGAAAAATTTATAACGTAAAAGTCATTAAATAGGAGTTGTCTATAATGCGATTTTTTGGAGATTCTGGTGACGGAAACCGGCAGAAGAAATGAGGTTGAATCTTGATTTTCAGCAGTTAAAATGGTTTTTTAACTTCATATTTGGATTCACCGCCCTGAAAAATCCTGGGAGCCATTGACTGTGCAGAAACTAACTATCAAACTTGGGATTCCAATGAATTGCTACCGGATTTTGACCGGAAAAATCTGCCGGAAAAACTTTCAAAAAGTCGCTTTATAGACTACTGCCATTAAATATATATTTTAAATAATTTAAATTCATGCTCCTACTGAACTCCACAATGTTAAATAAAGAATATACATAAAATAAAAATAAAAACATTTAAGCTATTTCAATTAGCTAAATGGAAACTGCGTTATCGTAGTTGTGAACGTTTTTATTTTGAAGGAATATGCAATGTATAGTTCACGGTTGCGTCAAACCCTTTATTTTTGGACGAGGACCAAATCTTTTCCTTACTCGCAGTGATGCACAATTGATGTCCATACTGAAGTTCAGCATCCTATGTTATGTTTCTCATTTTATTGAGATATTGTAACGACTCCGCCGGGGTAAAACAATTTTATTTATTTTTACATGGTAAGAAACACTCTCACCAGCTCACATGACTCGTTGCCATAACCCTAACCTTAATGGGAAATCCTAATGTTTAATTTTTGGCACATGTTTGTATGGATTATGGATTTTTCCCAGTTCCCAATGTAAAAGCTTGAGGCCCATTTACTTTGCCGCTTGGGTGGCATGCTATCACTGTCCATGCGGCACGAGTACGTTTTGTAGCTCATCTGCCTTCACATGGCAGAGATAAAGCGCCATTAACTCTGGTAGACCGTCGTGGCTGGCAGTTTGAGTCGGAGTTGTCTATAATGCGATTTTTTGGAGATTCCGATGACGGAATCCAGGGGAAGAAATGAGGTTAAATCTTGATTTTTAGCAGTTAAAATGGTCTTTTAATTGGATATTTGGATTCAGCACCCTGAAAAACTCCTGGAACCCTTTGATTGTGCAGAAACTAGCTATCAAACTCGCGATTCCAATAAATTGCTACCGGATTTTGACTGGAAAAACCTGCCAGAAAGAATTTCAAAAAGTCTCATTATAGACAACTACGTTTGAGTCAGCATCATGGGTAGCCCCCCATCATCGATAGTGGTGATCTCACCTTTCTATCCAACCGCTGTCAAAGACTTGCGGTTTTCAACCTATGCCCCAGTTTAGGGTGGTGGAGATCATTTGGAAGGTTGCTCCCCACGGAGCCAGCTCTCAACGCATGCCACTCGGGATGCCAATTTCTTAGTTCTGGTTCCACCGCTGGCAATTCCGGGGCTACTGCTCCCTTTAGGTAACAAACTTTGTGGTGAAGTTGTCTTTATGTGATTCTCTAGGTTAGCCATGCCTATGTTCTGTGATAATCGTGACCTCCTCGTGCATCTTTTCTTAGTTGCAGAGTTCGGGTCTCGAGGGTGAAAGTCTGCTGCAACATTGAAGGGTTGAACTGGCTCACGAAGACTCCATCCTACTCAGGTAGACTTCCAACTCATTGCCGTTGTTTCCCTTTCCTAAACTACCACAATTCTTTTCCTATTTCATCATAGTGATGCAGTCTTTTACTTGTTCCATGCCCTGGTTGTTGGATACAGGTTAGACGCCTATTCTAATCTAAGGAGACCCTCCTTGCATAGGGTCCACGGCACCAAGTATGCGCATTTCTTTCAGCCGCCCACGAATGGAAAAGTCTAGATATATTAATAGATGGGAAGTTAGCTAAGGGTAATCTTCGACTGTTTCTGTCAAGTTGTATGGAAGTTCTTGAGGTCGAGCTCGTTTTTTTTTTTTTTTTAACGTGTATTGTTCTATTTCCTTGCTACAGGAATTTTTGGCATTAAGTCATAGTTTCTAGCTCCTATCCTGGCTCATGGATTATGGCACGACTATACATAGTCATTCTGTGGCATGCTTTTCTCTTGTTACTGTAATGTAAATTGAAGTACGCCAGTGCTGAATTCAGATTTTGACCTTTATTCTTTTACTGCGCCTATACTGCTTATTCTGAGGGTGTAGTGCCTCAAATGGAATATGAGGGTTTTTCTTTTCATGATATCAGGTTTGTCTCGCTGTTGACTTGTATTTGTTATTATTATCTGACTATAATGCACAGCTTTATGTATGTTTCTTATATTTGTTTTCCTGTTTCAAACCCACTTGCAGTCACAAGCTTAATAAAATTATGCAAGTTTCCCTCTGGTTCATTGGGGTTTGCTGTTTAAAATAACCTACTTAAGGGTTTGGAATACTAGGGTGTTAAACCTAGCCGCGCCTAAGAGTGTTGTTTGGCCTAATCAGGCTCACATACTGCTCTTGTATGGCCATCCCATAGCACCGTAGCTCAGCCCTCGCTACGACGCATTATGACTCTATCTCACAGTAGGTCTTTGTGTTAACATTCAGAAAATTGTCTTTGGTTCTCAGAAACGTCAATTGTGCTTCAATGTTGCATGTAAAATAGTTTTGAATAAAATAAGTACCACCTTCTCTGATCTTTCTATGTCATGCACAGTTTCTTGCTATACTGTTTAAACGTAATTATGAAGGTGGATAGTTTCTTTTTCTAGTTAATTTCCAATGCATGGCACTGTTCTAAATATTGGTGTACGTTTCCTACCACAAAGTTTCCTTTGTCTAGCCAATGCAAAAAACCCGTGGACCATTTTTTTTAAGTTAGATAAGAAACAGAGGACTGTTATTATGACTCTGAGTTAAATTAAACCCTATTCCTACCGTCATTCTGATATCATCTCCTGACCCTGCTGTTTAAGCCCACAGTTTTCACTTTGACTCTAAATAATGACTTCTGATGAGGCTATTTCAGAGAATTTAACTTCCAATTTAATATACCATTAATCGAAGTCCTCGAATAAAACCATAAGACTGATCATAGAAAGAAAATCCTTCAGATTTACGGTAGATAATGTTAAGAACAACTATTAATTGAAGTCCCGAGATAAGTCGAGTTTGCAGAAATAAATTCCTCACTTTATTGCAGATATCAACGAATTCAGGTTAACACTTCGTACCTGGTTTTTCTATCTAACAAGTAGTTCGAAGAATAAATCACCACTACTTTTTGCAGTTAGCCAACCACCCAACCATGAGATCAAAGAATAAATCACCACTACTTTCTGCAGTTAGCCAACCACCCAACCATGAGATTGTCCTTCGAGACCAATCTCCCCCTGGTTTACTCAAAGATGAAAAATCCTTGACATTTGTCTGTGCTCTGTGCCCTTACCATGTGGTCATCACCAGACTTGGCAAGCTTCCTTTTCCTGCTCACTGTTGGTCCTCTACCACACAACCCTCCCCTCCTTCCTCTTCCAGAAGTCACCCATGGTGGAGGAAAAAAGTAGTTAGGATTTGCAACTGTTTCTTTTTTTTTATATTTTCTTTTTTTAATAAAAGAACATAACTTCCCTCCTTAGAAGCTACGTGATATTCCTCGTAAATAGGAACTCATTTCTTTCTCATTCATTAATAATAAAATGTCAATTTAAACATCATATAGTACCATCACCTATCATTTTGTTTCTTTTCCTTTTAACTGTGGTAAATTAAATATTTACAAAATCATGGGGATATTACATATCCCCCCTCAAGTTGGACATCGTCCTGATGTCCTTCAGTTATAAACAGCTCTGTGTAAGCCTGCTTCATGAATTTTTCATCCTCCCAAGTGGCCTCATCAGGCCCAAAGTGTTGCCACTGCACTTTAACTTGGGTAATAGCTCGCTTCCACAGTTGTACTTCTCTCTGGTCGAGAATGTTCAATGGCTCAACTAGGATTTCTCCTTCTGGTTCGACCTGCAACACGCAACATCCTAAATTAGTTCCTTTTAAAAGAAAATCTTTAGGTTGGTCTATCGGAAATAATCCTCACTTGTATATCCTGCCACCTGATTACATGTTTAGGATCATACACATATTTCTTCAATACGGAGACATGGAAGACATTGTCGACTCGTATGTGACTTGGCAAGGTGAGCTTGTAAGCCACCGGCCCAATTCTTGCTAAGACTTGGAAGGACCCACAATATCGAGGTGCCAACTTGGCAGACCCACTCCATTGCAATGTACTCCTTTTTGCCTGAATCCTCACATATACATGATCACAGACTTGCTACTCTTTAAACCTTCTCTTCTAGTCAACAAAGTTCTTCTACCTATCCTGAGCAGCTTTTAAGTTAGACCGTACCTTTTTGACCATATCCTCCATTTCCTTGAGCATTTCCGGCCCTTACATTAATTTTTCCTTTGGTCCACCCCAGCTTGAGGGGGTGCGACACTTCCGCCCATACAAAACCTCAAAGGGGCTCATTTGTAGTGAGGTATGATAGTTGTTATTATATAAAAATTCAACCAAGTGCAGATACACCTCCCACTTAGTGGGTTGCTGCATCACATATGCCCTTAACATGTCTTCCACTACCTGGTTTACCTACTCCGTTTGTCCATCGGTTTGGGGGTGATATGTTGTACTAAAATTCAATTGCATCCCCAATTTCCTAAATAATTTTTTCTAGAAAACTGATGTGAACTTCACATCACGGTCCAAAATTATTGTCCTTGGTAGCCCATGCAGTCTAAATATGTTTTGCATAAAAATATGGGCAATCTGTACCACCCTGTAGGTGGACTGCACAGGTATAAAATGCACTGCTTTACTCAATTTGTCTACCACCACCATGATATAATCATTATTATTTCTTGTCTTAGGCAGCCCTGTTATAAAGTCCATAGAAATGGTTTCCCACTTCCATTCCGAAATGGGTAATGGCTGCAACAACCCCGCAGGGTGTTGATGTTCCACCTTAATTTGTTGGCACTCCAAACACCGTGCGAAATACTCAGCCACATTCTTCTTCATACCCGGCCAATAGTATTCTTTCTGAAGTGTTGTGACCATTTTCTGATATCTTGGGTGCCCAACATAATGACTTCTATGAAATTCATCCAAAATTAAATTCTGAATGCTGTTTTGATTAGGCACATACAATCTTCCCTTGTAATACAACATCCTAGTTGTATCCACTGTGTAATCTTACTGTTTTCCTCTGCTGGTAGAGTGTTGTACTTGCTATTTTATTTGCTAATACATGATATCTTGCTCTGCTGCCCTTTGAATGATCTCTGCAAAGGGGCTTCTCCACTCATTGGATGAAATTTCATATAAACTTTGTAACTTCTGGCTTAGAGCGTCTCCCACCTGGTTCTCTTTTCCTTTCAAATGTTTGATCTCGAAATCAAAACCACCTAGGAAATCCACCCACAGCACTTGTCTAGCGTTTAGGGTGGGTTGATTGAAAGAATTGGTTAGACTGTGGTGGTCTGTTAGTAATAAAAATTTCCTTCCCATGAGGTAATGCCGCCACGTCTTCAAGGTGTGAATGACGACTACCAATTCCAAATCATAGGCATAATATTTCTACTCATGATCCTTCAGTTTCTTGGATTCATAAGAAATTACCTTCCCTTCGTGCATCAACATGCCCCCTACACCTTCTTTACTTGCGTTAGTGTACACCACATACTCTTTGTTAGGATCAACTATGCTTAGAATGGGGGTGGTGGTGAGCAGATGCTTAAGCTGCTTAAAACTCTTCTGACATTCAGAGGTCCATCTGAAGGCTCTTCCTTTTTTCTGTAAGGAAGTGATAGGATACGCTACTTTTGAGAACCCTTCCACAAATCGTCTATAATAACAGGCTAATCCCATGAAGGATCAAATGTCAACCACGTCCTCTGGTACTGGCCATTCCATTATAGTCCTTACCTTTTCGAGATCTACCGCGATCCCTTCCTTCGTGATTACATGGCCCAAGTACTGTATTTCTTCCTTGAAGAAGTCGCACTTGTTGAACTTGGCATATAACTAGTGTTCCCGGAGGGTTTGTAGCACTAATCTGAGGTGCCCCTTGTGCTCTTCCATGGTGCGGGAATATATATGTATATCGTCAATAAATACTAGCACAAATCTATCCAAATATTGATGAAATATGTTGTTCATTAAACACATAAAAGTCACTGGGGCATTAGTTAACCCAAAGGGTAGCACCACAAACTCGTAATGTCCATACCTTGTTCTAAAGGCAGTCTTGGCTATGTCTTCCTCCTTAATCCGGATTTGGTGATAACCTGATCGCAAATCGATCTTGGAAAATACTGTTGCTCCTTTCACTTGATAAAAAATTTCATCGATCCGGGGTAAAAGATACTTGTTTTTGACAGTCAATTTATTCAACTGACGATAATCTGTGCACATGCAAAGGGTCCCATCCTTTTTCCTAACAAAAAACACTGGAGCCCCTCAAGGAGATACACTGGGGCGAATGTGATTTTTTTCCAGTAGTTCTTGTAACTGCATTTTTAACTCAGTCAACACAGGTGTACTCATTCTGTAGGGTGCTCGGGATATTAGTGCTGCCCCTGGTACCAACTCGATAGTAAAATCTATATCTCTCTTAGGTGGTAGTTCGGGAATCTCCTCTGGAAACTTTTGCTCAAAGCCTTGTATCATAGGAATGTTATCCAAAGTGGTTGTTTTATCTTTCATGTTAGCATAGTCCACTTGGACGGCATACATCTCACACCCCTTTCTAATGCATTTTGCTAATTGAGAGGCATTTATTGGCCAAATCTGCACTGATCGCTTAATCCCCTACATCTCGTGTTTCATCCCAAGTTCATCTCTGTAATAGATAGTCTTTGTTTTGCAGTTGACTAGGGACCAGTGTTTTTCTAGCCTATCCATGCCAATAATGACATCATAAGAACCAAGGGGAAGTACATGCAATTCTACCTTTATTGATTGCCCTGCTATCTATAAGGGGTAGTTATCGACCTTAGCTAGTACTCTTCACTTTGCCCCTGTTGCTAGTTGTACTAACCATGGGTTCCTAAATTTAATTGTTTGCAATTTACAATGTTCCACAATATTAGGACTAATGTAACTTAATGTGGCTCTGGGGTCAATTAAAACAGTTACATTAAGGTCTGAGATTTTACCATCGAATTCCACCATGGTCGGCTGGTACTCTGCCTGACGATCTTCCAGGGTTGCATTAATTCTTCGTAGGCTGTGTCCTACATCACCCACTGTATTCACGGAATATTCAGGAAGAGAGCAGACCTAACCAACCATGAACTACCTTTGCTAGTTCCCTTGAGATAAGATCTCATTTCCCTCTAGAATCAACAACCTATTCGATTCGCAAGTGGTTTTCTTTTATAGCTTTCTTCCCAATAGATTTTTAGCAGTGTCCTGCTTTAAGGTATGCCGACCTTTTGCCCATGTATTTTTTTCTTAGTTTTTTTTTTTTAGATTATTTTCCTTTTTATTAAAGCATGTCTTTCTCTCATGAAGGCTTTACTCCAACCCACTTAGTATTTATCTTCAACTAAGTATTATGTTAATTTAGTATTATGTTAATTTATTATTATGTTAACTTATTTCTTTTACTTATTTTCTCCTAGGGATTTTTAGGAGACTTTTAGGGAAGGTCCATCATGTGGAGTTGACTACCACAATTTTTTTTAAGTTGGCAATGAATCTTCTAAAATCTAGTGCTCTTTGGTGAATAATTCCGAAAAAAAATATTTTATTAACACATTTAAAACAAAATAATAATTACATCATCACATAAGTCTTTAACATGGATAGCCATTCACTACAATAATAGTTTAATGTCTAAAAATAATAATTCTTCCAAAGCAATGACATAGGAGGTGTTACAATTTGTTAGGCTACACTAAATTAGTTTAATATAATATTATTTTTAATAATTTACAACTTTAAATTTCAACAAATAAAAAATAATAATAATAATAATAAATATTTATTAGGATTTTGGAGGAGAGTGAACGGGAGCAAGGCGATAATGGCAACGGAACACCACTAGGGTTTGCACAGACTTGCGGCGGCAGGCTGCACTGTTCTGTGTCGCTCTGACCTGACAGTGGCAACGTTCAGTTCGGATGGAGTCTGAGCATTTCGTTCCAATGGACTCCCCGCTGGGGGAGGGCACCGAAGAGCCGCACGACGGCAGAAACCAACAAGGACCTTCGGTCAATACCGATGACGTCTCAGCCCACAACACGACAACAAAGGAAACGACGAATACCAAAAGCAACGCAGCTAATACGGTAAGATCTTCTACCTGTAAACCTGTTGCAGCTCACAGGCCAGAAGTAGAATTACCTAGCCACCGAATCAATGCCCGTATACAGTTTATGCAAGACCATGCCCTCATAGGCAAATTTATGGGACTTTAGCCCACAGAAAGGGCTCTAAGAAACTGGATCAACAGCAAATGGAAGCCAAAAGGAGAAATCACCCTATTAATAGGGCCAAAAGGCTTCTTTACAGCCATCTTCAACTGTCTGGAAGATAGAAACAGAGTATTTGAAGGAGGGCCATACTTCTTCAACTCGGCAGGGCTATTCCTTAGAGAATGGAAGGCTAGATTCAACCCAGATACGGAAGATCTAAGTTATGCCCCAGTCTGGATCCATTTATACTCACTACCGTGGGAGTATTGGGGGGAAGATTCTTTAAAAGCCCTTGGATCAGCGTTGGGTGATTTTGTCAAAGTTGCTGAAGAAACAAAGGCTGTGCGATACACTACCTATGCCTCTTACGCCAGAATCTGTGTCTATATGGACCTGAAACAGCCTCTTCCAGATACAATACGCTTATTTCATGAAGATCATGGCTGGATCCAGGTCATAGACTATGAGCACGTCCCATTTCGCTGCCGACGATGTCATACTCTGGGACATCTCTTCAGAGACTGCCCATTAAATATCAAGCCTGATGCTCCAAGTAAACAAGAACCACAAACTCAGGATGGGTTCACCAAAGTAGTAAACAGAAGACGCGGACACAAAAAGAATCCATCCACTCCAAAAGGGAAGCCAGAGCCTGAAGCGAAGTCTCAACCATCAACAAGTAACAGTTTCGGGACGTTGGCGCAAGAAGAACAACCGGAAAAGCCCGGATCGAAATCAAAAAATCTCAAACCCAACAAGCCAGAAGCATCAACGAAGAACCAGGAAGGTGAAAAAGAAAAGCCAGTTACAGAAACCTGGTCCAACCCGGATATGGATATAGATAACCCATCATACACAAAGGATAAGGGAAAGGAAGCAGAAGGCAGCACACAGGAGGCACAGTTCATGGAAGATGATAGTGAAAAAATCGATATTGGGGAACTTGACATTCTCGGATTAGAACAAGCATGCAAAACAGGTAACTTCGACAAAATCCCTGAAACACAAGTAGACAATCTAGTAGAAATTCTGAATAAAGCTCAAAAGAAATATTTACTTGGGATCCAGACAGGCAGGCAATGGGATGGTAAATTTATATACGAAGAAAGCAAAAAGAGAGGCAGGAAGACAGCTCTAGAAAGAACAATCAAGATTGGAGAAGTATTGGTGGAGTCAGGCAGATATGCCAAACTCACCAAATATTTCAACACCAACCCCAAAAATTCTAAATGAAGTTGATCTCCTGGAATATTAGGGGGCTGAACAGCCCTAGGAAAGGAAAACCCCTAAAAAATTTGATAATGGAAGACAAACCAACCATCTTGTTCCTACAGGAAACAAAATGCAACTCGATAATCTTGGAAAGAATCGTAGCCACAGCTTGGCCAGGAGGACAAGTCACAACTGTAGATGCACAAGGAGCTTCAGGAGGATTGGCAATCCTCTGGGATGCAGGGAAAATACAACTAAACAATACACATGCAAACAAAAATTTCATACAGGCAGACTTTCATATCATGGGCACAAACATCCATGGCCACATAACTAATGTTTACTTCCCTCAAGAGGGACCCCAGAAAGCAACAATCCTAGAAAATATATCTAAGCTCAACTCTGATAGGAAATACCCGCTATGGATTACGGGAGGCGATTTCAACATGATAGCCTCAACAGAAGAAAAACAAGGAGGTAGATGCAGGATCAACAGAGATGGCACTTTACTTAAAGATTTCATTCAAAATAACTGGCTGATCGATGTGCCCACAGCTAATGGCCTTTTCACCTGGACGAACAAACGAGTAGCCCCTCTACAAATCGTGTCCCGTCTGGATAGATTTCTCTTATCCGACAACGCCGTCCATATTGGAGGAGAATTTACAGCGCACATCATTCCATTCTCAGGATCTGACCACTGGCCAATAGAACTGCATTGGAATCAGCCAGGAAATAGCATCAAAAGGCCATTTTGCTTTGAAGCATTCTAGTTTTCTCATCCAGAATTCAAGGAATTCATCCAGAAAGCATGGCAGAATAGCAACCCAATTGAGCCTACAAAAATGGCAAGATTCCAAAAAAAGCTGAAGATGCTCAAAGCAAAAATCAAACGTTGGAACACAAATACATTGAGCCACATTTTAAAAGAGAAAGAACTGATTATTCAAGAAATCAAAAAGACGCAACAACAAATAATTTCAGAGGGGTGCTCAGAAGAGCTGGCACAAAAAGAACAAGACATGGAAAGCAAACTTCTAGAACGGGAGAAACAGGAGGAGGTTCTATGGCGACAGAAATCAAGAATCCGATGGCTTAGGGAAGGAGAGAAAAACACCAAGTTCTTCCACAAATCGACTGTCCAAAGGAGAATGAGAAATCAAATATCACAAGTCATCAACGCTTAGGGAGAAAAAGTGGAAACCCAGGAAGAGATTGAACAAGAATTCACGCAATACTTCAAGAAAATGAGTAAGGAGCCAAACATAAATAGAGCAGAAGCCATAGAAAGCATCACGAGGCACATACTGCGTCTTATAACAGAGGAGCAAAACACCCTGCTACTTAAGCCGGTCAGCCTTCAGGAAGTGGAAACAGCAGCCAATTCCCTTAAAGCAGGTAAAGCACCAGGCCCTGATGGATTTACGTCAAAATTCTTTCATTACTTCTGGGAGTTAATCAAATGGGAAGTGTGGCAAGTGGTTGAAGAATCTCGCAACATGCGATGGATGTATCCAGGCCTAAATGCAACATTCATCACCTTAATACCTAAATCGGAGGAGTCCAACAAGCCTGATAAGTATAGACCCATAGCCTTATGCAATATTATCTACAAGATTGTATCGAAGGTAGTGGCGCTACGGTTAAAACCAGTGCTTCCTCTCATCATCTCTCCAGAACAGTCTGGCTACGTGGAAGGACGTCAAATCACGGATGGGATAATCCTTACTCATGAGATCATCCATTCCCTCAAGCAATCAAAAAAACCAGGTATGCTTCTCAAAATCGACCTCTCAAAAGCTTTTGATAGTATAAGCTGGGAATACATGCAAAAGGTATTGAAAGCTTTTGGTTTTGATAATGCTTGGATCCGATGGGTCAGTAGCCTAATCTCCTCTGCCTTTTTCTCAATCCTCATAAACGGCATTTCGACCTCAACTTTCCGCTCCTCAAGAGGTATCAGACAAGGGGACCTCCTCTCGCCTTTCCTATTCATAATAATGGCGGAAGGCCTTGGCAAATGTATTAAAAATGCCATTCAATCGCAAGATCTTAAAGGCATCACCCTCCACCAAGCCCCCACTGTCTCCCACCAGCAATTTGTTGACGACAATATGATTTTTGGCTACTCCTCGGTTCAAGAAGCCCGCACTCTAAACTCTTTGCTCCTTCTCTTCTCCAAAGCTTCGGGAGCCCTTATTAACAAAGTAAAATCCCAGATCTTCTTCTTCAATACCCATCCGACCACCCAGCAAGCCATTGCCCGTATTCTTGGCTTTTCCATTGCATCTTTGCCTTCCAAATACCTTGGGGCCCCTCTATTTGCTTATGCCAGGAAGCACTCTTCATGGACCTCTCTTCTTGAAAAAATGGAGGCCAAATTATCTCTCTGGACCCATAGATCCCTAAATATGGCCAGTCGGCTGGTACTCATTAAAGCGGTCCTGCAATCAATGCTGCTATACCTATTTTCCATATTGGCTGCACCCAAATGGGTCCTAAAAGCCATTAAAAAATTACAGAGAAACTTCCTATGGGGCAGCTCTGGTCCAAATAGGAAATGGGCGTTGGTTAAGTGGGAGAAAGCATGTATCCCAAAAATCGGAGGAGGAATTTGCCTACGAGATCTTGAACATAGTAATATGATCATGGGTGCAAAAATATGGTGGAAATGGCTATCATATCCAGGTACACAATGGGCAAAAATATGGACAGCGAAATACGCTAACAATTTACCACTGGAGGAGCGCATAAGAATGACAGAAATCAGCAAAGGTTCGGCAATTTGGAACTCAACACTTCTAAACAGGGACCTCATACAAAAACATAGCTTTTGGGAAGTCAAGAATGGATGTGTTGCACGCTTCTGGACAGACTCATGGCAGCAATTTCCTAGTATAAACAATATCATTCAAGACATCCCCAATCAGGATCTCATTCAACAAGGAAAGATCAATCAATTCTGGACAACTAATAATACCTTCGATCATCGTGACTGAAAGGAAGCCAACGACATCTTACCCCATAGCCTAGAGGCGATTCAAACAGCTCTAGCAGAGGAGCTAAAAAAGAGGAAAATATTTAAGGAGGACGGCCAAGACACACTAAGATGGGGTTATGCAGAGAAAGGAAATTTCACATCCACAAAAGCTTACCACATCATCATTAAAGGACACTACATCAAAGATAAAATATGGGAGAGAATTTGGAAGCCCCACATATGGCCGAAGATTTCCACATTTCTTTGTCTGCTGTCCCATAACAGAATTCTTACTTGGGACAATCTCAGAAAAAGGAAATTTTCAGGACCTTCAATATGCCTTAACTGCAAAATAGAGGAAGAATCAGCAGCACATCTTATGCAACTATGTCCCCTCAGTCGCAGAATATGGGAGAAAGTTTCTTTTCATTGCCAGAAGGAAGGAAGAGTCCTGGGTGACATAAACAACACAGTTCGATCCTAGCCACAGCAGCCCTACCAGTGCAATATACTCAATACTCTCTGGCAAATCATCTCAGGCACAGTAATGTGGAACATCTGGAAAGAAAGAAATTAGAGAATATTTAAAGATCAGGCTATGGATTTGGAGCAAGTATGGACAATCATCCAGAAGAACCTTCAGGAAACTCTCTCGACCAAGGGCTGGTCCCAGGAGGATTTTCCTTCCAGCAGTCAGGAGCAGGCAATATGGAACAATTGGCAATTCCATATTACTCCTCCTAACTCATCTCAAGGCACCTCTGTCACGACGAAAAAAAATACGCCCACCAATTGGAAACCTCCCCCCAAAAATACTTATATTCTCAACTTCGACGGAGCATCCAAAGGCAATCCAAGCATCACAGGATATGGAGGAGTGATAAGAAACTCTCAGGGAATCCCGCTTAGAGTCTACTTTGGATCCATAGGATGGAATACTAACAATGCAGTAGAGCTAGAAGGACTCTGGAGAGGACTCCAAATTGCTCAACAATAGAGATACATTCCCCTCATAGCGGAAGGAGATTCTCAAATCATAATTAACATGGCCACTAAGATATAGCAAGGCTCTGCAGCCCAGAAAGTCAGTAGGAGTTGGAGGATGGCCACCAGGCTTGAATCTCTCCAAACTTGGCTTCAGAACAACAAAGCCACATCTTTTAAGCATACCAGGTGTGAAGGGAACAAAGCAGCGGACTTCCTAGCCAATCTAGGGGTAGAGCAAGGTAAGGAGCACCAGGAAGGAAACCTACAGGTTATTGTTTCAGACTCTGAATGAACAACCTTTCAGGAGATCCTTAACGGTGACATGCAGATAGAAGCAAAGGATTACCTGGATGCGGGTGACACCTTGATGGAAGCCAGCCACGTGACTGCCACGAGGAGCCTTCGACGTGAAGGCAACTTGACAACACCTAATGAACTCCATTAAAAGTGCATTCAATGGCATTCAATTCCATTCCCATCGCCCAAACGACCACGGAATTAAGATAGGAGAAGCTAGAATGTCTGAGCGCGGAGAGTTAATGTTGACAGGCCTGTCTGAACAGGCAAGGGATTTCAACTCCGCTCTGCACGATAATGCTGGGTTGTTGGCAGAGATGGAGAGTGTAGGAGCGGGTAAGCCCAGAGGCAAACCCAATTTCTGGTCAGGGAAGCAGAATCGCTGCAGGGGCAGAGGGCAGTTTGAGGTTGGGTCCTCACTGTTACTGTTCATTTCGGAGAGGCGAGCAAAGCAAGCTCTGTTACAACATTATAGGTTAAGGATGCCACTCAGAGGCCACGCTTCGCCACGAAGAGGAAGGAATCAGGGTCAGAGGGGGAACCCTGGTGGCAGAGGCATTCATAGCCCGCGGCGTGTCTCCCTGCTGGCTTACGCCTCACCCAGCTCTCCTGGTTCTGAAGATTCTGACTCTGACATTAGCAATTCGGTGCAGACGGTTAAGTTCAAATACTACCGTCGCACCAACAAGCCAATTGTCTCTACATTAATTACTGTGGTTTTTACAGAGGAAGATGGAGAAGAAGGTAGCGGAAAGAGGATTTTAAAGGAGCAGGCGCCAAGCACCAACAATTCCTCTCAGAGCGGGAGCAAGGAAGAAAGTTCCTACCTACCTTCCTCTCCAAGCAAGCTCGAAGAGGAAAGCACAGACGTTCATTCAAATGAGTAGACTGAAGCCCTCCGTGAAATCTGCAGCCTCATGGATATGGAAATTACCAGTTCGGTTCAGCATCAGGTGACGGACCCCCAAGCTCAGAAGACGCCTGAAGATGACTAGAAACCTGCACGCTTCTTTGGAGGTCGCCTGTATCCTATTCTCCCTCCAGGAATTCTAAGGCTGGAGGACATACTGGCTGGTATGGAAGTGGTTTGTGTGCCTGATCCAGAACGGGAGGAAGCTGAATGGGAGGCAGAGCAGCAAGCAGCAAAGCAAAAAGAAACAGAGAACCAGGCGGCAACCAAGGTGGGGGAGGATTAAGGCACATCTCCAGCGGTTTAGCCTATGGTTTTTTGTTACGTTTGCCACCTGCGCTCAGTCCGCCTATGGTTATGGTTTTTGTTACGTTTGCCACCTGCGCTCAGTCCAGGAAACGTCCAACATGAAGAATATTCGACGTGTGTCCTCAATCCAGCGTCCCCTCTTATCTAACAGGCACCTATGCTTTGTTTAGTCTCTTTCTGTTTATGTATTCTATTTAAATTCCATGTCATTATGTCTAAATCTATAGACTAGAATTGTAATGTTGAGACTAGGCACTATGTCACTGCCTGTAAACACATATTTTGGTTGGGAAAACTTGATAGAGAGCTGTTCATTCGCTCTCAGAGGCTTCGACCTCTTGTACATATTTCTTTCTTTTTCTTAATATAAGTAGTTTAGCGTTTGCCCAGAAAAAAAAAAATAAATAATATAAAATAAAAAAAATAAAAAAAAATATTATTATATTTTTTTCAAAATTTTTAAACAATAAATATATTATTAATGATTATAATTTATGTTAATTTATAAAAATAATATTTAAGAAACGAAACACTTAATACTTAAGTATATTTGAGATATGAAACAAAATATATATATATTTATATTATTTTTAAAATCAATGTAAAAGCATCTTAACTCAAATCCATAATGACTTATAATCTCATAATTAAATTTAACACACTCTCTTCTACCCTATTGCCAAAAGTGACTATTTCTCTCATTTAGTGTACGACAATGACCAAGTGTCTAATTGCAAAAGCAAGATAAAAACCAAGAGAAAAGCTAGTGAAAATTGCTCCAAACTCCAATGAGAATCTTTTATGGCTCATGGAAAGTTAGGTTTTGGCTAAATTATTAGTGAATAAAAGAAAAGATATAAATTGAAGGAGAAATTTTAGTATGATAAATAATTATGGAATAGAAGAAAATTAAGATACTATAAAAAAGAATGACAAATTCTAATCTAGAAGATTAAAAAAATTTCTCTCTTACTAAAATGAAATAAAAAATCAACATTGTTAAAAATAAAATAAAGTAATTTATTTATTATTATAGTTAGTTATTAAAAACAAATTAGACAAAAAACTTATATTTTTCTAATGTTAAAATTTAAAAAAAAAAACTTATAACCCCTATTAAATCACAATTTCATAATATTTATTATAATACTCACTTTTAACATTTTAATACATCAAAAAATATAATAATATAAAAATATTCACAATACCATCCTCCATCATCACACGGTTTTAACTTATTTTATAAAATTACAATTTTATAATATTTATTATAATACTCACCATACTCACCTTTGACATTTTAATTCATCAAAAATATAATAATGTAAAAATGCTCACGATGACACCATACCATCATCATAATTTTCTAACTTATTTTATAAAAGTATATAAATATAAATAAAACTATTTTATTCTACTTCATATATACATATATAAAATTTAATGGAAGGTAATCTCTTTTTGTCAATATACATCGATCACTGCTCAAATAAAGTTATGAATTTGGATGATCCAATTTTGAATTTGTTATACGGTCGAAATTGCTGAAGTCAAAAAATGACTTTGGAATAATATTTATATCACCCTATCAAAATTATTATTAAAATGTATTGAAAAATGTAGCAACAAAAATACTATTTACCGTTGAAACCATGATGGTAGTTTTTACACATACACATACACATATATATCCTAAAATATCTTAGGACAGATACATTAAAATAGCTTAAAACTTAACTCAATTATTTGAGATCAGTTGAAACGGTGAGGACAAATATATGTTTTGGCCAGGGGAATTGGTTAGAAATCCGAATATTTTACTCAATTATTCGCCATGAGGGAAGTCCCCTGCACAGAATTCCTTAAAAATCCAAAACTTAATAAATTATTCTGATGATAAGAAAATACAATCAAAATAATAGTTAATGTATTATATTATTTTTGTACATTATAGCCATAAGTAAAGCGGATTTTCTAAATCATATTATTTTTTATAATATTAAATATTAACCACAAAATAAATTTAATGAACATTTAAATTTGTTCTCAAAAGGTTTGGTAAAATTTTCGTTATTTTAAATATAAAATGATATATGATATTAATTAAGTTCTTTAATTGGTTTTGTTTATTAATTTTAAGGAATATGATAATAATTTATTATATATAAAATAATAAAATAAAAAGTGATTTGTCATTTATAAATTTTAAAAAAAAATATAAAATTTAAAGTAGTTTAAATTTATTTAAATTAAAAATTTATTAAAAAAATGTTATATTTAAAAATAAAAAACTATATTAAAAAAATATTAATTTTTTCATCATTATATAGATAGATATCATCTATTTCAAAATAAGACTTCTTAATATTTATTCTTAAAAAAAAAATTATGGATTTTTTAGATTTAATAATCAGAGAATATGTTTTGTGATATATATGATGTAATGGATGAAATAAAAGATTTTGAAACTTGGCAATCATGTGGCACATATCCAAAGTGGCCCAATAAGAAAGTGGCAAGTGGTGATGACATATCAAGCATGATTGTGCAGCACCTCAGGAGCATGACACATGGCAAGTGTTTTTCATTTTCTTCGTGGTCAAGTGGGTTGAATCTAAGTGACACATGGCACCACTCAGAGACTACCATGTGGGAAATGACAGTGTCAGTAATAGACAAGGAAAAGTATTAAGTTTTGCGCCAAAGGGTTATGTTTGTAATCATTTTCCTGTGTTAATGTTTTTTTTTTCTGTTTTGAGCCCAAAAAAGGCTTAAGGATCATCTAGGTTGGTTGTACAAGCACATTTAGTGGAAAGGAATGGTTTTAACCCTCAAGCACATAAGCCTAGGCACTAAAAATTAATAGCCCAGAGGTTTTAAACCTTTGTGAGGCTAAGCATTCTCCATGCTTAAGCAGTTGATCTCGACACTTAGTCAAATGCACCAAAGAGCTGAAACTGAAGGGCGCACCACATTTCAAATTTGGTGTTCTAAACTCCCAATTAGAGTTAGTGGTAGTTCAAGGAAAAATGATTTTTTTCGCTGTGATGACAAGTTTTAGCTTAAACAGTCTTTCAAATTTAATGATAAGAAATCAATGAAAAAATGGTATGATTTGTTTATGGTCTTTAAGAGAAGCTTCTTCTTGAGCTATGAAAGAGTAAATGAAGTTCATCTTCAAGCTTTATGATTTTACAAAAGTTCTTCCTTGAGTTGTATGTGAATTAATGAAGTTTTTTATTGTTGTTGTTGTCTTCTTTTTATTTTTTTTGAGATGTGTGCATGAGATTGAAGAAAAAAAGTTCTAAATAATTTGTAATGGTCGATGTGCTGTTTGGTGAATGCAGTGTGTTAGAGATAATGTGAATTGAATGTGTGCCCAATATTGGGTGAATCAAATTGAAGTAGAAGATTGTTGTGCTAGTAACAATGAGTGTGAGCAAGTAGACTAAATTGGAGAAGGGAAGAAGGTTTTTGATGATAGAGCAATGGTACTGGTCTAATATAGAATTAAAGAGTAGTTCCAGAGGTGTGAGTATGAAAATGTATGACATGTAGATATATTGGCTACAATAGGTTGGTGCTTGTATGAATGAGAGGTTGGTGCCTCTAGCAAGTTGGTGCTTGTTGATCTGAGGGAGTTGGAACCTCCTTGAGTGGGTGCTCACAAAAAAAGATGTGATCAAATTTGGTTCTTTTTATTTACATTATAATAAAAATAAGATTTTTTGGTTTTTCTGCCACAAGGGTTCCCAAGTCAAAATCATTGTGTACAAATTTCATGTGAATGATGTCTTGTTGTTTTCTAATTATAATCAATTTAATGATTTGTTAAAAAAGTGTGAAAATGTATATAATATTTATTCAACCCCTCCCCCCACCCCCAATACTTCCCAATTCCCAACAATTGGTATCAGAGTAGGTTACTTCAAGAGTAATTTTACCACTCGAAGGAAGATCTGCAAGGAATCATGGAAAGTCAGGAAAATCATGATGTTTATTTAAGTAGAGTGTTAGTATTTAAGGGAACCAATTATGTGTTATGAAGGGTTAGAATGGAATTTTCTATCATGTCTCTTTGTGTGGATTTATGGAGCTATGTAAAAGTTGGATACAGAGTTAAGTTCCAACAACTCCTCTGCCAGATCCTAATGAGAGAAGAGCCTATACAAATAATGCAAAGGCTAAGAACAAAATTATATTTGGTCTTAACCAATATGATCTATTCAAGGTAAGGTATTGTGAATCATACAAGCAGGTTGGGACAAACTCAAGAAAATTTATGAAGGAGATGAGAAGGTAAATGAAGGAAAACTTCAACCTATAGAATGATATTTAAAAGTGTAAAGATGAGGGAGGATGAAAACATTTTTGAATAATTCCTTAGAGTTTATGAAGTTGAAAATATGATTAGAGGAATTAATCAAGAACCTAAAAATTAAGTAGTTGTCCAGAATGTACTAAGATCTATTCCAATTATATTTAATGCTAAGATATCAACTATAGAAAATATGTTAGACTTGAAATCTCTCACAATGGAGTGACTTCATGGAAATCTGATTGCTTTTAAGATAAGAATTGGAAAAGATAAGTCATATCTAAAGGAAGCATCCTTCAAAGCCTCAAAGAAGTCTAAAGAGCATCAAGAATGCTCCATTTATGATTCATATCAAGAATTGTCACAATTTATAAGAAAATTAAAGAGAGACTCAGGAAAGTGTAAAGGTAAGTTTCCCTTTAAATGTTTTGACTGTGGTAGAGTTGGACATTTTTCTTCTAAATACCCTTATACTGAATCTAGGAAGTTTAAGGAAGAGAGAGAGAAAAATAACAGAGATCAATCTCATAAATATCAAAAGGGAATGACATAGTGAAAGAAGAGCTTCTAACCTAAAGAAGACAACTAATCATTTGAAGCCAACACTGAAGAACCATCTGAAGGAGAGCATGATGAATTCCTGCTTATGGTATTTGACTCTAATTCAGAGTTTAAGAAAAAAATCAGACTCTAAACAATAATTTGAAGGACTGTGGATCTTGAAGTAAATCTAATCAATGTGTTAGAAGAACTTAAAAAGAATATAAAGAAGAATAAATAGATAAAGGAACAACCACTCAGAGTTGAGGAAGGTATGTACCATTCTGATAATGAAGACTTTAATATTCAGAAAGTAAAATTAGGAGACGATTTTAAACTTAAGTACTATCTATTTCAACAATTAAAAGAAAAACAAAAGAGTCATGATGAATTGGAAGACAAAAATGAGGCTCTAAAGATAAAATTATCCAAGAGTGAGAAAAGATAGGCTCATATGCATATGAGGAATACCTTATATCTATGAAATTCAGCTTGAAGAGGCAAGAATAAAAGAATAGGTTATTATGAATTAGGTTGAAGAATGGGAAAAGAATTCGTAGTAGCTATATGATGAACTTATATCTCTAAGAATGAATTTGGAGAAATCCAAAGACAAAATGAATTTGAATATGAAATCAGCTAAATATTCATAGGCCCTTAATGACATTCCTAGCATTCAAAGATCCCTAGTAATTTAAACATGTATAGGATATAGAGATCCACAGTGGACCTCAAAAATTGAGTTCACCCCTAGGTCCCCGAGAAATGAAGGTTATCAGATTTATGAAAAAGCACATAAAGGGAAATATAATTAATATAAAATAAATAAGAAAGGAATCAACTCTATTCACACTTCAAATATTCCCTGACAAAGAATTGTGTACCAACAAGAAGGACAATCGAGTTCCAATAGATCTATTCAAGTGCAATGATATTCAAATTTCAAGTACCCAAAAGTTTTCTATGATAAATGTTATCTGTCATAATTTTGGGCATAAAGGCATTAATTTTAAAGCTAAAAAAGTTGAAATAGATGAAAATGTTAGATCGAGCTACTTTCAAAATTATAGATCTATAAATTATTTTGCTAGAAAGAGAAACTCATTCTTTCATCTTATGAATGAAACTAAATGTTACAGTTGTAACATTTTTTGTCACAAGGCCATTGAATGTTGAATTAAGTCATTCAATCCTCCTAGAGTGGATACTTTTGAACAATCAATACGTGAAAGAAAATGAAGAAATGGAATCAAAAGACAAAGGATTGAAGAATGTGGTGTTTCCATACATGTTCGCAGCCATGAAGTGGTATGTCAACAGTGGGTGTTCCAAACACATGACTAGATATAAAAGTAATTATTATCTATAAGAAAGGATAGGAAAGGCGTTGTCAAATTTGGGAGTAATGCTCCATTACAAATTAAAGGAAAAGGAACAATCAGATTTGATGAGAATACCAAAATCAGAATGTTCTATATGTTGATGGTTTCAAGCACAATCATTTAAGCGTTAGCCAAATGTGTAACAATGCCTATGATGTGACCGTTTGATCCAAGGATTATGAAATAAGTAGAGAAGAGAATAGTAACCTGGTAGGGAAAGAAATCAGATCCATAGAAATGCATATCTTTTTTGATGACTCTAGAGTACAATTCTACTTAAGCCATATAAATGAAACCTGGTTATGACATAGAAGGATGGGTCATGTAAATTTTGATAATTTAGTAAAGGTCAACAATAAAAAAGCAATAAAAGGTATGCCAAAATTGTCAAATTCATACAACTTTGTATGTATTGCTTATTACTTTGGTAGTGCATTTCAAAATAAACGAGTACACATCATCTATACCTCTAGAGTTTGTCCACACTGATATACGTGGTCCTACAAGAACATAAGGTACAATAAGATAGATGTACTTCATTTTGTTCATTTATGACTTTAATAGAGCTACATGGATTATGTTACTCAAAGAAAAACCAGTGTTTCTTAGTAATTGAAAGGTGTTCAAGGCTAAAGTAGAAAATGGGAAAGACTTGAAAATCAAATGATTGAGGTCCGAAAGAGGAGGAGATTACACTTCAAAGGAGTTTGAAGAGTTCTATGAAGAACATCAAATCATAAGGAATTATTTAGTTGCTAGAACCCATCAGCAAAAGGGGGTGTTGGAAATAAAGAATAGATCCATTCAAGAAATGGATACAACAATGATGAATGAAGGAAAGGTTGTTAAAACCTTGTGGGGAGAATAAACTCAAGCTACTATTTATTTATCTAATAGAACTCAACTCATACCTCATAGTCACAAAACCCATTATGATTTATGGAAAGGAAGGACAACCTTAGTAAAATATCTCAAGGTATTTGGTACAAATACTATATAAAAGGGAATGATAAGAATCTAGGTAAGTTTGACTCTTGAGCAGACAAGAGTATTTTCCTTGGATAATCGATTAAAATTAAGGAATACAAATGCTACAACAAGATGTTCAAGAAGATCAAGGAATGAATTGATGTTAGAGTTAATGAAGCCTTGCCCTATTTAGCAAAATATTAGGAAAATGAGAAATGAAAGGAGGATGATGATTGTGCTTTAGAATATGAAGAATCAGAAAAAAATAAAAGAAGAAGAAAAATAAAGGACCTATAAGAGGCTCAAAACACCATCCACATATGTACAAAGGAAACACCCTGATAGTAAAATAATTGGAGATAGAGACATCATATTGCAGACAAGATGAAGATTTACATGCAGTCCTAGACACATAAAATTTGCTCCATTATCTCAAATGAAACCCAAAAACTTCAGTCAAGAAAGTGAAGATTAATTTTGGGTTAAAGCAATGGATAAAGAGTTATACCATATAGAGAAAAACAACACTTGGGAACTGGTTCCTATAGAAAAATACAAGAACATCATTAGTAGTTGAATGAATATGGATGGGTGATAAAAAACAAAATGAGACTGGTCTACTAAGTGTATGCTTAGGTAGAATGTATTGATTTTGAAGAAACATTTGCACCTATATCTATACTAGAGGCTATTAGGATGTTATTGGAATTTCCAAGTCATAATAATTTCAAATTTTATCATATGGATGTCAAGTTGAGCTTCCTCAATGGTGAGCTGGAGGAGGAGTATATTGAACAACCTAAAGAATTTCAACTCTTAGAAGATATAGATCAATGTTAGAAATTTGTTGTCATTGATGAAAATGGAAATGGTGATGATGGGAAAAGTAGAGATGGCTACAAGAAGAATGAAGATCAACTCAAAGTATGGTAAAGGAAAAGATGGTGAAGGTGCAGATACTTTGGAGCCATTTTTGGTATATCATATTATCTTAAATGCAGTTGTAAACTATTTAGATGGACATAAATCTAAAAGATATTTCTAGTGGTATATGGAAGTCTACAAATGGCTTCTAGATCAAAAGTTATTTTCAATCAATGATCGATACCCCAAATTCAAAGGTTTCACAACTAAAGTTGGTGTAGAGTCAAAAATTTACAAGTTTTGTGATTTTTCCAAACTCAGTGGAGCCATTGGTGGATCAACTAATAATAGTGCTCGGAGGACATAGATCAACAACATAGAAACAAAGTAAAACTTTATTGGATGATGGTGAAGCCCATGTCCACGCAAACTCAGTGGAGGTTTCCCAAAAGTGAAAATTTCCCACAATATAAAAAGCTCAAGATGATAATGCATTGGGTGAACGTGAAACAATTAACACATTAGTGTGATAATTGGGGATTAATGGAGTTTGCATTACGATGGCCCCTAGAGCCACATCACCGCTAGAGGCTTTCCTTGGAGGAACCAAGAAGTTGCACAAAGGTGAACTCCCGGGATGAGAGGGCTCCAAGAGGACGTCAGTAAGAGTTGATTGGTGCAAAGGAGTTATAATGAGCCATATGTAACATGTCACCCCAGAAAGTCCAAATTCAGAAGAGCCAAGGTTAGGCACAATTTTAAGACTCCCGTGATGTCTCAACATCGAGCATATATGGCAGACGATGCATCAGTAAAAAGTTCTGGGACAATTATAATTTTTTACAAAGGAAATTGTTGCAAAACCAAGACCCAATACCCCCTCTGCCTTCGTACTCATGACAATGTGGATGAAAATTGGCATAATTATATTGGCTCATACAAATAGTGTGTAATCCATAGTGGCAAATGATGTCAGTGTGATGTAAGCACAAGTGATGTGGCATTATAGACGAAAGGACATGTTGCATTCATTTTCGACATTTTCATGTGGCCAAGTGGGTCAAATATGAGTAACACATGGCACCACTCAGGAGGCACCATGTGGCTATGATGATGCAATGATGATGATCTCTGGACAGGTCACCCTAGAAGGGCTTCCCCATAAGGGTTAAAATTTTCACAGGTTAAGGCATCTGGGATGATTTAATGCCACGACAAGGTGGCAAACAATGTGGATATAACTCACCCTAATAGGTTTGTGATTACTCCATGAGTGCAGCATAGATCCAATTGGGACACATCATCCCGAAGGAGCCACCCCGAAGGAAAGAAAAAAAAGGTGAAAAATAAAGACTCTACAGGATGATTAGGCTTTGCGATATGTGGAGTACATGGTAGAAGTAACAGTTTGAATTGTGGAACCAATAAAAATATCTCACAAGACACATCATCATGGAGTTGCAGCCTGAAAGGAGACAAAAGAGTGCATGCGAGTAGCTCTGGGCTAACTCAGCTTTGTTAAAATGTGGCATGTATAGTTGGAACTAAAAACTGATGAAAAGAGTGCATGTGGAGAGCATAGTACCTCTAGTACATGTAATCCCAAAGCATAGTCTTTGGAAGAATTTTCAATAATGCATAGATATAAGGATGGGAGCTAAGGAAAAGCACTTAAACTTGGTTCTAAATGGGCATAAAATCATGGGCAAAGAGAAGTTGTAGTGTTCATTAAAGCCCTCAACGTTATATCTTAGAAGGGCCCTACAGTGAGTTATATGTGGTGATTAAAGCACTTTGGGCTATATTGGAGGCTTAACATGAATGGGTTAATAGCAGTTGAAATTGGCGTTTATGACATATACAGTGAAACACTAAAATTGAAAAAATAAAGGCATGAATGTTAGTGGAAGTATTTGGTAGCATGGACAGTTTGAAGGCATATTTAGCATAATGGATAAACTTACTGGTGCACCAAATTTAGAAAGCTCTGCTAAAGCCTGATAAAAATTCCATAATAACAAAATTAAGTAGTTTAACTAAGTTTTTCTTATAGAGATAGGTAGGAAGAGTTTGAATAATTGAAGAGCACATTCAAAAGACATGTTTGAAGTAGGAAAAGGAAAAAATAAAGATTCTTGCAAGCATAAAGGTACAATGTGACTAAAGTTCAAATAACTAACATTATTAGCTCAAATTTCTATATAAACATAATCGATTGAGAAGTATTGTGGTTGTGAGTATGTGTGTTGGATTGATGTTGCTTTTGTGTTCGGTGAGTTGATCAATGATAAAAAATTGTTGAAGGTGATATTATGGTGTTTGAAGTGAGAAATTTATTTTTTTATGTGAGGAAGTTGCCTTCATGATTTGAGTGTGAAAAATGTATGAAAGATGAGTCAATGAGGTCAAGCAGGTGGTAACTTGCAGATCAAGGGTTGTATCCTCTTCCAGTAGTGATTAGTAAATATTTAGGGGTTGGAGTTCCTTTCAGTGGTAGTTAATAAAAAAGAGTTTTTTTCTCCTTTAAGTTGTAGCTGATAAATTAGGGAGTTGTAGCTTCCTTTTAGCTGTAGCCAGAGAACTTTGTAACAACAAGTAGTATCTTTCCTTTGTGAAGTAAATTGAAGAAATAATTTGAAGAATTTGTGTATTGTTTTTGTTGCTTAAGTTGATTCCCTCCATTCTTATTTGAATTAATTGTTGAAGTATTCATTGGTGTCCTAATATCTTTTACAAGTGAAAGAATTGTTTTTAATTCCTACAATATTGATTCACCCTCCTCTCGATATTGCCTGGTTTCTAACAATTGGTATTAAAGAAAAACCAAGTTACTTCATATTAGTTTAGCAACAAGAAGAAATATCAAGGGCCATGGAAATCGAAGAAGGAGGATACACCAATAGGACACCTATGTTCAATGGGACAATCTACGTGTTTTAGAAAGTAAGGATGAATACCTATATTCAATCACTTGGAGGTGATGTGTGGGATGTAGTGAAAGAAGAATATCAAAATCCTCTAGCCTTTATTACAAGATATCAAAAGATGGAGTTTACATGTAATTATAAGGCCATGAATGACCTTCTTTCCGAGCCTAGCTAAATCTAAACTAGTTAAGGTTATGAACTTATCTATTGCAAAATCTATTTGAGACAAGATGAGTAGTTTCTATGAAGGTGAAAACAAAGGTAAAGCAAGTTAAACTTCAACATTTTACAATGAAATTTGAGTCTTTAAAGATGCATGATGATGAAGATATTACAAAATACTTTCTGAGATTTGATGAATGTTTTAAAACTATAAGAGGTCTTCCTGAGAAATTAGAAGAGCTTGTAGTAGTACAAATGTTATTAATATATCTCCCTCCGAGATTTAATCCCAAGGTTCGATCTATTGAGGACATGACAGAGTTGAAGACTCTCACTTTGGACCAACTAATTGGTACTCTTACATCCTATGAGATGAGAATTTCAAATGGTAAGCCTACAAAAAAGTAGTTATCATTCAAAGTAAACAAAAATCCCAAGGAAAAACATCATGATTCATGTTTTCAATTAAATGAAGAGGAAGCCGAGTTCATGAGGAAGCTTAAGTGAGGCTTAAGCAAGTACAAAGGTAAGCTACCCTTTAAATGCTTTAATTGTGGTAAAGTTGGTCACTATGCTTCTAAGTGTCCTCAAAAGAAGAACAAGGAATATGATCCTAGAGAGAAGTTCAAGAAAATTCAAAGGGAGAGAAAGAAGGCTAAAAAGAAGAACTTATAGACCCAAGATGTCATCTCCTCTGAAAGTGAAGGAAACCAATCCTTAGATGAGGAAAAAAGTCATGATGGTCCAAAGGAATTTATGCTCATGGACATAGAAAATATGGAAACAAAAGCTATTAATTATAATTTAGAAGAGTTCAAGGTTGATTTGGAAGGAGAGTTGGTTAATGCTCTTGAAGATATTGAAAGGCTGAGGAAGAAAAATAAAACCCAAAGGGAGTTGCTGATTAAAGACAAAGCATAAGCCATAGAACCATTGCTCTTACAAATTGAAGAAGGTAAGAATATTCAAGAGACTTTAAATCAACAACTCAGAGAGAAAATTTAAGCATGTGAGAGGCTAGAAGGACAAATTGTTTTGTTAAGGAAAGAGCTAGAGAAGGAAAAAACCCAGCTGAGTTTTAATACAAACTTTGGAAAGGAGACTGTAAGTTTCAATGAGCTTCTTGAATCACAGAGGGTCTCAAGTGATAGAATTGGTCTTAGATTTAAGGTCAATTGAAGATAAACAACTGATTTGAAGGAAAATAAATCAATTACCTTCGTACAAGCAACCCAAAATGAATACGTTGTGACAATTAGAGATGGATCAATGAAACAACAAAGAGTCAAATGTAGCACATAGTCCAATATGTAGCAAGAGAGAAATTACCAGCAATGAAATAAAAGAAGGAATTTCACTTAGTAAAATTCAAGCAATGTTGGAAAAGCAAATCGAAATGCATAGAGGGAACCGCAACAGGTGTTCAGTAATAAATTTTCTCCTAGGAATGAAGAGAATTTTCTAGGATATTGTTTTACATGCACAAATTATTGGCACAAGGTAGTGAATCTTAGTGTGAATTTATCATGCATACAACTCATGTCACGAAGAATAATTTATTAGCCAAATAATGAGTCAATTAGATAAAGGATAAGAAGACCCAAGTACAACAATCGATTAACTCCTTTAAATAATTTGTTCCAATGTTATAATTGTCAAAATTTTGGCCATAGAGAAATTTATTGTAGATTTAAGAATAAAATGCCTGAGCCAATTATTGAGCAAATAATCCAGGAGTCCAATCTCTGGAAAGGAATATAAAGCACAAATAAATGTAATACTTTTTTATATGATCATAATAAAGGTAGTTATTTGTATGCTTATAGTGGTTGTTCCTAGTACATGTTAGGAAACAAAAGTAAGTTTTTAACATGGAAACTAGTTCAGAAGGCCAATGTGACTTTTGGAAATAATACACATGGTAAGTTTGTTGGTAAATGAGTAGTCAGATTATCAAATGGTAGAGGTAAAGCCAAGAATGTGTTGTATTTTAATGGGATGAAGAATTATATACTAAGTGTGTCTCAAATGTGTGGCCAAGGTTATGATGTTATTTTCAAGGCTAAAAATTGTCAAATCAGGTCTGTAGGCACTAGAGAAATAGTAGTTGAAGTTGTGAGAATAGATAGTAATGTATATATCGTAAAAGAGAAAACAAAGAGATGTTGTTTGTAGAATATTTATGAGAGATGGTTGTGGCATAAAAGACTTGGACATATAATTTTTTATCAGATTCTCAAGTTGGGCAAGGAGAACGTTGTGAGATATCTACCAAAGCTTTCAAAGCCTGAGAATGCTATTTGCAAGTCTTGTCAGTTGGGTAAGCAAGTGCGAGTACCATTCAATTCCAAGGAGTATTCATTAACCAAGCAATTACAACTATTTCATATGGACTTATCTGGACCCTCAAGAACACAGAAACCCATAGGTAAATTGTATTTCATGCTTATTATTGATGATTTTATTAGAATGATATGGGTTGCATTCTTAAGATAAAAATTAGAGGCCTTTGACATGTTTAAAAACTTGAAGGCTATGGCTAAAAATCAGACTAACTATAAAAACAAGTGGATGAGGTATGATAATAGAAGTGAATTTACTTCAAAGGATTTTGATAACTTTTCCAAGAAACATGGCATGAAAAGGTAGTTTACAATAGTAGAGACTCCATGGCAAAATGTTGTAGCAGAGAGAGGAAATAGATCAGTTCAATAGTTTTCCAAATCCATGATGGGAGAAAGAAATGTTTAGCAGATATTTTGGGTTGAAACCATTCACACAACAATGGTGATTCTCAACAAAGCACACTTCAGACCAAATAGTGATAAGACTCCATATTAGATTTTGTATGGAATACCTGCTACAATCAAGATTATTAGAGTATTTGGAAGCATGTGCTATATCGAAATGAATGATGAAAATATTGGTAAGTATGATGCAAAGGTTGATGAAGTTATTTTTCTTGGATACTCTCAAAATAACAAGGGCTATATATGCTACAAGAAGAATACAAAAAGGATAGTTGATTGTATTTGTGTCAAAGTGGATGAGAACATTGAATTGGAAGTCTATCAACAATTAAATACTAGCTCCATTGATCCATTCAACAATGAGGAGAAGGTTGATAATCCACTTTGATATGAATACAATGAAGAACCCCTCAATCATCAATCCAAGGATCCAACAAGGTATGTGAAAAAACACCACCCAGCTGATCAAGTTGTTGGTGATTTAAATATCGGTGTTTAGACAAGAAGAAGATTGTTAAATCACCTTGCTCAAGTGCATGTAGCTCTGATATCTATGGTGGAACCAAATGATTTTACTCAAGCTATCCAAGATGATAATTGGTTAAAATACATTCACAAAGAGATCGATCAGATTGAGAAAATTCATACTTGGGAACTTATACCTAGACCAAAAAACAAGAATGTTATTGGCAAGAATTAGGCCTTCAAGAAAAAATTTAATGAGCCTGATGAAGTGGTAAGAATCAAGGCATGTATATATTTCAAAGGATATGCACATATTGAATTATTATGTTTTGATGAAACCTTTGCTCCTATTTCTTGATTAGAGTTGATTATAATTTTTTTGGCATTTGCAAGTTTCAAGAAATTCAATATATATCATATTGATGTCAAATCTATTTTCTTGAATGGATAGTTACTAGAAGAAGTTTACGTTGAGTAGCTAGATGGTTATAATTTTTCAACTAAATGTAATCATGTTTGCAAGCTAAAAATGGCATTGTATGGTCTCAAGCAAGCTCCATGGGCTTGGTATTACAAGTTTGACAACTACTTGCTCAAGTGTGGTTTTAAATGAGGTGCAATTGATAGTAATTTGTATGCTAAATCTATTTATGAAAAATTGTTAGTGGTGGTTGTCTATGTTGATGATATTATTTTTCTAGTGATTCAGATCAGCTAACATGCCAATTTTCAACTAGTATGAAGGTTGAATTTGAGATTTCTACTCTTGGATACCTTTCTTATTTCCTTTGTTTATAGATTGCACATTCATATAAAGAAATATTTATTTCAAAAACCAATTATCTCAGGGAACTATTGAAGAAATTTACTATGGATGAATGTTCTTTGGTAAGCACTCCAATGGACCTTATAGGTTACTAGCTCAGAAATATTGATGAATCACCAAATGTAGATGATAATTTATACAGATCTATTACTGGAAGCCTCATATATTTGATAGCCTTAAGACCAAACATCATGTAGGTAGTTTGTATTGTTGAAATATTTCAAGAAGCCCCAAGATAGAGTCATCTCCTAGTAGCAAAGAGGATTCTCAGATATTTCAGAGCCACAATGGACTATGGAAATTGGTACCCTAGAGGTAAATATTTTTCACTAATTTTAATTAGGCAGGTGATGTAGGTGATCGTAAGAGCACTAGTTGTGGTGATTTGTTTATTGGTGAATCTCTAGTTTAATGTTTGATCAAGAAGCGAGCCTTAATTTCACTCTCTACCGTTGAAGAGGAATGCGTAACAACAGTTCCCTATTGCACTCAACTCTTATGGATGAGATAAACTTTATAGGATGTACACATATTATATGATCAACCTATACTAATCATATGTGATCATAGAAGTTCCATCATAATGTCCAAGAACCTTCTCTTTTATTCAAAGACAGCATATTCCAATCAAGTACCATTTCTTAAGAGAGAAAGTTGCAAATCTGATTATTAAGTTGGAGTATGTTCCAAAGAAAGAAGAAGTAGCTTATATATTCACCAAACCTCTCCTAAGAGATCAATTTGATTATTTAAGGAAAATATTGGGAGTATTTCCTCTTGACTCCGTCCTCTAGATCTTCCTCAAGAGGAAGAAAAGAAGTTAGCAAAACACTCACCATATCAAAAGAAATTTGTCAAGTCCACATGATCAACAAGACAGGGGGAGGAAGGTTGCATGGGGGGAACATTTCTTTCTTATTTATTTATATCAAAATGGTAGAAGTAAAATAAAATATCTCATCAAACAAAGGGCAAGAGGTACACCAAAGAAGGAGAAGTACTCGATGGAGGAGAAAAATAAAGCAACAATCTAGTAAAGGTAGTGTATTTGTTATTTTGTTGATCAAGGGTCCCAAAACACCTCTCCTTGTAGTTCGGTTGTCACCTACAAAGAGCATATATACAAATAGTTGGATGATGTTAGTTCTTTAATAAGAGCCAAGAAAGCATGGAATGTGAGAAGAAAAATACATGAGAAATATTAAAAAAAAAGTAAAAAAAATAACATGAAACAACACTTAATGAAGCATAAACACATCAACAAAGATATCGGAACATAATCCCCCTTATTGATTGTTGCTAGAAGAGTTAGAAATAAGATACCAATACACTTGAAGAGAGTTTCTTGATAAATGGTGATCAAGGGCTCTCAGCAATGAACTCCTTTCTTCAATCTCCTATGCAAACTCACTCTCTCTAAAATAAGCCAAGGGAACTCTTAATGGTGGTGGAACTCTCTCAACAATGTAATCTTGGATTTCTTTGGAGCAATTTTTCCAGCATAAAAATCCACAAACTTCTTCTTCTCTTTGGTCTTCCAATGCCTTGTTTATATAGAAATTTAACTCCTCTTTCCCTCCCTTTGATCATTAAGGAGAAAATGGCTTGAGAGAAGGAAAAGAGGACTCCCTTCAGGGTTGCATATCTCCAAGTAGGATCGAAATATTTTGTCCTTAGGTAGTATATGTCAGGAGTAGTTAGCCAAAATTGTTTGTACTGGCCCTGAACTATTAATTGGACTTTGGGTGACCCATGCTGCTATCAAAGAAATAGTCATGCGACAATGAATTTCTGCCTTTGGATAGCCCTCGTACACTGATTTTTTACATATGACCTTAGAAAACATTTTTTTTATGATGTCTTTAGTTGGAAAAGTTTCACCTCTACATGCTCTTGTTTGGCTGTGGGTGTCATCTGACCCATACAAATGTCTGTACAATTTTTCCATGTTAATAGTTGCCCCCTAATGTATTACGCTAGGAGAGAACGTATAGTTGAAATAAATCACATTTTTTTGACTTGATGATGGGTCTAACATGATTTTCGAGAGAGATGAGATCACTCTGGAGATGATTGGGTAGATGTCCTTGATGGAGAACTCATAGAAAACCATTTCTCTAAAGGAATGATGATACAAAAAGTGTTTATATGAGGCAGCCATGTCCCATGCTCATTATGATGCCTTAGGATTGAAATAGTACAAATATACAGGAAAACATCATGTCAAGTCAATTGTTATCACCAAAAAATGATCACCTAGCCGTTTCTAACTAGGTGGATCGAAATACACCATGTGAATTTAATTTTACCATCATAAAATCACTTTCATTGTGGAAAATAATTTAGTAAACCACTTTCATTAAATTATTTTATGATTTAAATAATAATAAAAAAACACATGAGAACAATTAGATAAATCATTGTTTCTTTAATTTTCTCTAAGAATTATTATTAAATCATTATCTAATAATTATTCCTTGTCATATTTGACTAAATCCCTTAGGAATATTTAAGTAAATAACTATTTAAAACATTTTTTTATTTCATAATAATAAACAATTTATTAAATCACTATTTAATAACTATTTTGATTTCACACCTTTCTTGTTTCTCGCAAAATAGTTAATAAATCATTTAAGTTGTTAATTATTTCTAAATAAAGGAATTTAATGATTTTAAATTCCTTTTCCCTCTCCAATAAATATAATAAAGTTATCCAAGTAGTTAGATTTAAATTTGGTCAATAATATTTTATTATTCTCCGTTTTTTAGATTAACTCCATGCTTTGCTATATAATGAGCATTTTTCATTCATTCCTCACCATGATCATTATCATCGTCAACATTATCATCATTTTCTTGAGCTCCCATTTGAGTTCTTCATTTTGTTTGGGTTTTTCACACGATTGAGAGAAGGAATTCTATTTCTGAAGCATCAAGGATATCTAAGGACCCATCCCCCAGAGGGGGACTTACAGACCAATCTGTAGATCTCCTTCACCATGTGTTATCAATAAATATTTATTCATTTAAAATGGTCTTTCCAGTTGGGTTATTATTCTAGATACATTATTTTAATGCTATTTGTTTTACATCTCGTTTTCTTTTACTGTAGGTTTTCCATTTGTATTTTAGATATTGAATGACAAAAACCATCAAATTGTTGTTAGAATTTTTGGTACACCTTCCAGGAATTTTCACTCTAACAAATGGTGACTCCATTGGTTTAGTAACCACATTCTTAGGTGACTAAAGTTTCAAAACTTTCAGGGTTTGTTCACCATTTTTTAGGCGTCACAATTTTTATTTCCATTTTTAAACCCTATTTTGTCTAATTTTTAGATTTTGACGGGTTTTTTTTCTTTTCCACAGGTCACAAGTACCAACCGAGAAAGAGATGGTAACATTTGTTTGATATCTACCAACTGAGACTCCTAGAGATAGAGAACACTATTTTTCCCCTTTAGTGTGCTCCAGAGTGTACTTTTTGGCCTAGGAACTTCACTCTCACTGAAAACAGGTCAGTACCCGTGTGTTGCAACTTTTCTGAAAATTTTTCGAATTTTTTATAGTTTTGCCGAGAGTGTTGTCTGTAGACTGGTTTGGTCTTTTCAACTTTGTTGATCAATCCCCATTAAGCCTATATCCACTTTTTTTGTCTCTTCGAGGAAGGAAATAGCCCCCTAGGGTTTAGAGTACTCCTCCACATTGTTAGGAAGACATTTGTTGAGCGAGGAGTTTAGGGTCTTCAACATTTTTAGCCTCTGTTTTCCAAATCTGATCCATTACATTTCATATCCACTGGATAGGTTTATTTTACCCTTTCTCACATTAGAGACGATGTTTTCCTTTCCCCCTTAGGATCCCCTCGAGCATCCCAGGTCTTAGAGCTCTATACCTGTCCTTTACAATAGTTTTCACTTATGATTGTTTTTGTCTGTTTGCAACATTTCCACCAGCTAAGGGACTTTAGATCCTAGTCCCTTGCAATCGTATCTCGTTGGCCTATTTATGTGTCTTTAAGTAGCTTGTTTGTCTTCTCTTGCTTAGCTTCTTAGTATCCCTTGTGTATGCTTGATTGACTATTTAATTTTCTATCATTTCATATTCATTTATAGTGTTTCAACATTTTACTTTTAGCAACATATGGCATCATGAAACATGCTTAATTAACTCATCCACTTAACACATATTTTTCACACACTCATGCCTTAAGTGAACAAGAGCTTGGTTAACACCACCAAGCCAAGACTTTAAACACTACACCTTAATAAATTAGCACACATAGATTAATCCCACTTGGGCATCACGGCCAATCAATATTTGTAGTGTATGTGTAAGTTCGGTGGGATAGCCTTCCAATAACACCCATCAGTCAATTTTCATTGAAACATAGAAGTTTTCATATTAGGCAGCTTAAAATCCTTCACCATCCCATGGTCAAATTCAAAGTACATTAGAAGCCCGATTCAGAGGGGGTTAGGCTAAGTCCTTGTGTGAGAAGTTATCCTCATGGCTACCCAATCCATGGCGGGGAAATCCATGCAGTGGTTGACTACCAAGAAGCTCAAGACTCGACCACCCCCATAGGACAAAGGTAAGCATAGTGACCAATCTTAGGAAAACACCTTATAGGATTAGTTGTGGGAAGCAGTTGATCCTCTACCCCACCTTTCTCTAGATAGCTCTACTTGTAGGGATGATATTCTCTCAAGTAAGAAGTTATTTGGAAGACCATCTGAAACAATAGATCTAGGACTGTTTGAGGACTCAGATCACCTATAGGCTAGAGGTCTTTTTTATTTGATCAAACATGTTTTCTTGCATTAGACTAACATAATTAAAATAGTTATTTTTTACTTGGCACCACTACACTATGTGTTTTTTTGTTGTTTTTCACTCTTTTCTTCCTATCGTTATCACTTAGTCTAGACAACATAATGCCTCCAAGGCATTTGTCATGTCGAATTCAAGGGATTCAACCTCAATTCCTATTAGGCCATATCACTCCTCCCATTGGGTGTGAGTTCATCCCCCTAGTCTCCATCGAGTCATCATTTTGATTCTAATTCTTATTTTGTTGGTTCGTCTCATTCATCCTTTGATTTTGCTTCCCCTCATCCTCACATCACCATCATGTGAGGCACCAATGTAGGTGTAGGAACCGAACGTGGTAACCCAGGTGTGACCTAGGGTACCCCCACTAGAGGAGCCTCAATTAGTGTGGTCACTCCAACTCCTTTATTTCTTTTTGTCATTGGTTTAAGTCTCCAATATTTTAACCAACTTATCAATGTTCCCCTTCTCCACGATCTCACATGGCCAATAATGCCTACAAAACTCTATTCAGACATCTCGAAGTTTGAGGGTAATCCTGGGGAAGACCCAACCAATCATGTTCTCTCCTTCCATATGTGGTGTTCATCCAGTTCTATTACCGATGACTCCATTCGTCTTGGATTGTTCCAACACAATCTCATTGGAGATGCTACAAAGTGGTATGTACACCAACCCAGGGAAACCCATTCCAGTTTAGTGACTCTTGCCACAATATTTCTTTCATATTTCTAGTTACCTCTCCATTATTATACCAGTACTAAACTTTTGACTTCATTTCATTAAACTTCTGCTACTCGCCTCTCCGACCATGTATAGGAATGGCATAGAAGGAGGAGCATATGTCAAGCTCCTAAATTTGAAGACTAAGTCTATATGGATTGGTTTCTTAGATCACATTTGGCCCACATTGTGAAGATGTTTCTTCCCACTTTCCTTAATCCAAAGAAGAACCTCTCCAAATAGCTCTCCAATTTGACCTGATTTATGCCCAGTTAGGTTACGTTTACACTGTCATCCTTGATCTACCTCAACCTGTTGTTTCTAATGCATTGGGGGCATCTCATGTCATGGACAAAATTATTACAAATCTTTCATGAAGATGCTTCAAGTATCTCTCCCTCACCATGTGTTCTTTCTTCCTCCAGTCCACCCATCTTCCACTCTGATTAAGACATCATGGAAGCCATGACCACTTCTGATTACCTTGAGATGATATTCACCATCATGCATACTTCCTCCCATAGTAGACGCATGACCAATATGCTATGGAATCCAAAGACTTCATTCATGGTGATGTCGATTGGTTCAAAAACCCCATTCTCATGCCCGATGCTTTCGAAGGAGGAAGTATCTCCAACATTTCCCCCACCATAAAAATAAACATTTCAAATAAACCAGGGGTTGAATAAAACATTGTCTTGGGGACACATCACAGCCTAGAAGAAATTGAGGCTTACACGAAGCTCTTCAAGGAATTATGTGATGCTTTCACCTAGTCCTATTTTGAAACTCCAAGACTTGATCCCACCATTGTCAAACATTACATAAAAACTCGGTCCAATTCCATACCTGTCTATCAAAAGAAATGACCTATTCACCATTCCAAGCGTGATGTCATAAAAGCTGAAATCGATAAGCTAAAGTGGGCAGGCTTCATTTATCTTACTGAATACACCACATGGATGTTCAATCTAATTTCTTTTCTTAAAAAATAAGGCACCTACCATGTTTTCACTAACTTTCGTGATATGAACAAAGCTTGTCCCAAAGAAAAATTTCCCACACCCTTCATTGACTAGGTCATTGATGAGTGTGTAGGGCATGAGATTATTTCCTTTAAGGATGGGTTCTTTGAGTACAATCAAATTTGTATCCGTAATTTCAATCAGTTAAAAACCACCTTCACTAATATATGGGAAACCTTTGCATACAAGGTCATGCCATTCGGCCAAAAGAATGTTGGGGCCAATTTTTAGTTGGCCATGTCCTATTTCTTTCAAGACTTGTCCCACATTATCCTTGCATATCTCGATGAACTCACCGCTCGTTCTAGACTTCAGTCATAACACCTCCATGATTTGTGAATTGTATTCTTATGATGTAGTAAGTATAACATTCTCCTTAATCCCCTAAAGTGTGTCTTTTTCATCCCTGTTGTCCTCCTATTGAGCTTCATTTTTTCCAAGGATGGTATTACTCTTAATCCTTTAAAATTTCAATCCATCCTTGAACTTGCCCCCCACCCATACTCTCAGCTAGCTACAAATCGATCAAGGCAAGGCTATGTTCCTTTGTCAGTTTGTCCTTCATTATGCCACAATGGCTCAAGGGTTCCTCAGACTCCTTAGATATAACATTCCATTTGTATGGGATGACCAAGCTCAATAGTCTTTACATACCCTAAAATGTGCTCTAACTTCTGCTCCCTTGATTATTCCACCAAACTTTAAAATAGATTTCATCTTATACATCTCTACATCCACCTACTCGATTGTTGGGGTCCTAACATAGGAAAATTTAATAGGAATAGAACATGTCATCTGTTATGTCAATAAGAACCTCAACAAGCCCCCTATGTTCAGTCACACGAAGAAAATAGTGCTATATGTCATGTTCTCCATCGAGAAACTTCACCATTACATCCTTACTCATACCACTAAAGTCATGACAAACTCCAGCCCAATGGCTTTCCTACTGAGTTGATGGATCATCAACGGGAAGTATGCCCATTGGATTGTCATCCTCCAAGAATATGATCTTGAGTTTTTCACCCCCAAAAGTAAGAAAGGTTTGGCCCTTACTAAACTTATTTATGAATTCCCCACCGATGCACATGATCTGTCTGTTAATGATGATCTCCTAGATGAACAGTTGTTCCTTATAACCTCTTATGACCCATGGTATGTTAACATCCTCACATATCTACGAACCTAGAAATTTGTCCCCCATCTCACTCATGATGATCGGTAATGGATTCGACGTCAAGCCCCCTACTACCTCCTCATCAATGATGATCTCTATCATCACAGTGTCGATACTATCCTTTTTCATTGTCTCACCCATTCTAAAGCTAAGAAAGTGCTCAATTATTGCCATGGTGACACTTGTGGTGGCCACATATTTGGAAAAGCTACTACCCATAAAATCATGTGTGCCAGGTACTTTTGGCCTTCTCACTTCAGCGACTACATTGTGGCAATCAAACACTATCCCATTTGTCAATTATATGCCCCTAAGGCAAGAGCTCCACCTACTCTCCTCCATCCAGTTGTTGTAGTTGGTCCTTTTTGTTAATGGGCTATTGACTTTATGGAGTGTCATTCCCCATCCGCTAATAACCAAAAGTATTTTATCGTGGTTGTTGACTATTTTACCAAGTGGGCTGAAGCCATGCCAACGTTCACTAATACCGTAGCTACTTCTGTCCTCTTCTTTCTCAACCATGTTATCACTCGATTTGGGGTTCCAAAGCAATTGGTCTTCGACCATGGCAGACACTTTAAAGATGCGATATGGAACAAGTTATCCTCTCTATTGGGCTTTGAACACCAATATTCATTGTATTATTATGCCCAAGGAAATGGCCAAGTTAAAGTTGTCAACAAGATCCTGAAGACTATGCTTTAACAGAAAGTAATAAACATAAGACCAACTGGCATGTAACTCTCTTCCCTGCTTTGTGGGCCTATAGAACTTCTATCAAGACTACCACCGGGTTCACTCCTTTCCATCTCATTTTTGAAGAGGAATCAATTTTACCAATCGAGTGTGGAATCCTTTCCCTTCACCTTGTTGTCCAACTCCTCCCAGACACCCAACCCTTAGAAAAATGAATCATCATGCTTGGGCGCACTTATGAAGAACTTCATGTTGCATTACAAACCACTGAAGCGGCAAAGAAACGTACCAAATCTTAGTATGACCACAAAGTCCACCCTCATACCTTCCATGAAGGCGACCTTGTTCTCGTGTATGACCAACCTCATTATTTCCTAGGATGTGGAAATTTTCAACCTTTATGGCTAGGGCCTTATATCATCCATAAGTGTTTGGCCAGGGGGACATACCTATTAGAGGATCTAAAGGGCCAAATCCTTCCTAATCCTCAGAATGCGCTCTACCTCAAAAAAATTTACCGATAGCATTTCCCATCAATGTGTGTGTATCTTTGTCTTTCTTCTTTCATTTAGGTAGCTTCCATCCCCCACTCTCTTACACATTGTCTTCTCATGTCTTTTAGATGGATCTATCATCCACACCTTATATCATTTTTGCCAATGGTGTGATTTGCTTCACCAAGAATATTGCCTTAGCATCTTGGGCCACTTTTACCCCCATGCATTCATTAGTGGACTCTAGTGGCATTTGCATTGGACCTGTCACCAATAACCAGGCCAAATATGATGCAATCATAGGTTTGTTAGTCAATGCCCTTGATCATCGTATCCTTCACTTTCATGTTTGTCTAGATTCCTTGCTACTTGTCATGCAATTGAATGACGTTTATCATGTTCACAATCCTATCCTATTTAGAAAATATCTATGATTTAAGATTTTCATGCATTAATTTGAATCCATTTCATTCAAACATGTACCTAGAGCCCAGAATCACTATGTAGATACCATGGGTAATAACATATAAATTGGCATTTATCACATGTAAGATGACATCCATAAAACAAATGGGAAACCATAATTATCACAAAAAGATGTATAATCATATATATATATATATATATATATATATTATATATATATATATATATGTGTGTGTGTGTGTGTATGTATTTTCATACAATGTTTTGAGTCCACTACTCTAAATACATCTAACATTCCCACTCGCATGTTATAAAAAAAAAAAATTGGGGATCCATGTGTCCCTATGCCCACTCACTATTATCTGGAGAGTTCTGAGCCAACAGCTCCATCCCACTAGCCCATAGATCTCATATACCCTATTCGGCCATCACCATGCACCACATGGTCCCTTGCCATTCCGAGGGTAGAACAAGACACTAATCTATGTACTGATCTTCTAGCTCATGCCATCCATGCTCTGTCGCCCTAGACAGTAGTACATCACATGTACATTGGAGACCCTCCAATAAAACCCTATCATCTAGTCTCTGTTTTGATGAGGTTCACGTGATCTACAGCACTAGGTGCTGCATCTCGTCCTGCATATCCTGTCGGCCTCACCAGTGTTATATCTGCATACCACAAAGTTTAGAAATTAGTACCACATACATATATTTCTTAAACTATAAATGCATCAAACATATAGGAACTTTCACTTTCCATTTGGACCCCATGCTCGTCTCGGTGGAAGTGGTAAGTCAAGATCCCCCTGATAGTTCATGCCCCTGTATGGATAGTCATCTATATATATCGCCATATGGTCCCAATGAGAAAAAAACTTGGGTTGAAACACATGTCTAACTTGCCTGCCACCTCCTTGTCTCAGTATTTTCCCCTAGTGGTGCATCCTGGGCTCCTACACATCACCATCCTAGATATGTACATGAGTTCGTATCGTGGGGATCTTCTCAAATAAGAGAGAACAGAACATTGTCCCAAATGAATAGTTATCATTAGTTCCCATCTACACAATGTCAATTATCATTTCAATAATGATAGCATCATCTGGGCCCACCCATAGTAGGTCCCCCCCAAAACACTCTCCACCAGCATCATCTCCCCTCTAATAATATGGTGGAAGGCATGGCTACCAAAAATTCGTAGCACCGCTACGACTATAGCTCATGTCTCCAATCTCTCCAAGTCATCAATTTGGATAGTCTTTCCCGTTGCATGACTACCCCGTATATAATGATGCTTAGAAAACTCCTTAATATGCCTCCCATGAGGTAGCACTAGATGTATCCCCCCTACCAACCCCAAGGGGGGTAGTCCTACCAAAAAGTATATGTCTTGGATCGTGAGGTCGATCAGATGCCCTTGCGTAACAAAGGTCTCTTGATCTAGATCCCAATAGCTCATTATCCTTGATAGAAATGGCTCACCATCCCTCATCAGTGGATTCTCTGAGAACTTTAGCATGCCACATCGTTCCAGTATCCCTCTCACTGCATGATTCCCCTGAATCTTAGCACAAAGGGTATCAAACTCTCTTTCTTGCCATGGTATCTTTAACTCTTACATACCTGCAAGATAACACTAAGTTATTTTAGTTTAGAGTACAAAAAGCAGTCATGGATGCACTTAACCTTAGGTACCAGTAGACCACAGTTCTGCCCACCTTATTAGTCCAAAGTATAGTTTTTTCCCAATTCACAAATCCTGATTTCAACGATCAATTTACTCACTATGATCTCCATAAGATTCAGGGCCTTATCATCCTCTCCAAATTCTCCACAGGTCACTATGGAAATGAATTATATTTGGAGGCAAAAATCCCTTTTATAGGAAAAACCCTTATTTTTTTTGTCACCCATTGCAACCAAACTGTAGCTCTATTTGAAGAACCGTTAGCACCATTTTAAAGCTCTCACCGAGTTCTATAATAGGTCTCCCTTATTTTTGTAATTTGTGTTAGGTCCCTATAATACTAGTGATTACCCCATTACTATTGTAGTTGTATACCTCATTAATATTGTTGAGCCGTTATTGTCCCCATATTTTTATTACTGTGCACCATATGATCCATCTATTGTTATTTGTGTGGCTTTATATTATTATTGTTAGGTCAGCTGGGTTATATTGTCACTCCATAGACTCCTATATATAGAAAGGAGGTTTTTTCATTTGTATCATCCAAGAATATTTCATTTATGTAATGTAAAGGAGGTTTCCCCCTCGAAGAGGATGAATTCTAAGGCGTTGATCTATCTTTTCTATCTTTTCTTGAGCTAGTTTCATAACATTTGGTATCACAGCTTTGGATTCTAGGGTTTCATTGCTCCAAATAGGTCATCGTGGCATTTTCTCTATAACTTTTTTCTGCGATGTTTTAGAAGTGAAAAAAAACCCATTTGAGACGAAATCGCACTGAACCTCGAGTCCGAATTTCAGAGATTTTCACACTATATTTGTGGAGATATGATCTGAGGAAGTTTGTCTTTTTGCAGACTCCTAAATTACTTTGCAAACAGGTGACCTAGGGAAAATTTTCATAACTTTTTCTCTGAGTATCGGATTGAAATTATGTAAGAAGGTATAGAAAGAGGAAGTATTGTAGTTTCTGGTATATATTTTTTAGTGCCATAGGTTGAAACAGTGACATGTGGCACTTCATACAAGTTCACTCTTCTAGAAAGGTCTATAATCAGGTCATCTTGGGAGATTGTGCATAACTATTTCTTGAAGAATCCAATTTGGGTCAGACTGGTGGCATTGGAAAGATGACACGAAGTGCTACTATAGGTCACAATTTTAGAACTGGATGATCCGAAATTACAGAGATACATCAGTTTCAATATCAAGCTCCTACAAAGTGAAAAAAGGTTCGTATTTTTTTAAATTTTTGCTTAAGCTTGGTTTGAAAAATTAGTTTGAAGGAATTCAAAGGGCATAGTAAAGCATTATTATTGGTAATTGATGCCCCCAGGAAAGAAAATGAAAACACCTAGTAAGCAACCTAAAAGCTCTAGCATGACTCTTGAAGAAGAGGAAGAAATGCGACATGATATATCAAAATTACGAGATCAAGTGTAACAAGTGTCACTTGCACAAAAAGTAACAGAATCTAAGATGAAAGATGTAGAAGCTAAGATGGATAGTTTAAAGACGGGTCTAGAAGCTAAGATGGATTGTCTAAAGAAAGGTGTAGAAGCTAAGATCGATGGCATGGATGATAAGATGGACTAATTAAAGATAAATATGAATACGTTGCTACAAGAAATAGTCACTAATGGTGAAAGGGTAGTAAAGGAAACTCATGATGAGAACAAAAAAGATTTTAATCATGATTCCATAGACTCCAATGTTGGATCAAAGATACATCATATTCCAAAAATCGATATGAGGAAGTTTGATGGCAAGGATCCCACAACATGGATATTACAGATGGAGCAATTTTCAATCTCAATAATGTGCAAAACACACAAAAGGTACGTATTGCAACTTTATATTTGGAACCAAATCAGTTTGTATGGTATCAATGGCTTTGCTCCCGTAAACAAATTATCACTTGGGCAATTTTTAGAAAAAAAATGACAACACATTATGAGGATACAAAAAGCAACACTTTTTTTAGCCAATTGATAAGTCTCAAACAAAAGGGTTCAATAATGGAGCATATTGAGGAGTTCCAAAAATTGAACATAAGGGTAAAAAATATTCCAGAGGCGCATAGGATTGATGTGTTCAAAGGGACTTTAAAGGATAATATCCAACATGATGTTCGCCTTTGGGAACCTGATTCATTAGAGAAGGCATTCAGGTTAGCAAGAAAAATGGAAAGCAAAATTATGGCAACCAGGAAGCCTACCACTCACAACTATAAAGATGGAAGTGTTGTTACCCCTAGCCTTCCACAACCTATAAGGTTGACACCACAACAATTGGAAGAAAAAAGAGAAAAAGGGCTTTGTTACAGTTGTGATAGAAAATACACTAAAGGTCATAAGTGTGCTGAGAATAAATTATTATACATAGATTGTGAAGAGGAAGAAGAAAAGGAGCAAGAAAGGTCAAAGGAAGAGGATATACTACAGAAACAAAGCCTAGATAAAGAAGAAATGAATCCAACCATATATTGTAATGCATTCGCTGGAATTACCACTCCTCAAACCATCAAGATAGAAGGACAAATCAAGAAGAAGAAGGTAATAGTTTTGATTGATTCAGGAAGTACCCACAATTTTATTCATTGTAAGGTAGCAAAAGAATTGAATTGCTTCCTATATCCAACACCAGAGTGTCAAGTGATGATTACAAATGGAGGAATGATAAATTGCTTTGGAAAGTGCCATAATATCAAGCTATCCATTGGAGAATATGTATTGACTAGCCAAATGCTTTCCATTCCAATGGGAGGTGTTGATGTTGTAGTAGGAGCCCAATGGCTACAATCCTTGGGTACAATAGCTTTTAATTTTGAAGAAATTTTCATGAAATTTTCTGTCGAAGGAAAGGAAGTTGAATTAAGGGATATTGTAGGGAAACTGGGAAAGATAATCAACTCTAATGGTATGACAAAGATTCTAAAAAAGGAACAAAGAGGTGTAATTGCTCAATTATGTTCACGAGATGTTTCCACATTGGAATCATCTATTGCTCCAGATCTCCAAAAAGTCATGGACAATCATTCCAAGGTATTTGATACTCCCAAAGGTCTCCCGCCTATTCATGATCATGATCATACTATTCATTTGATTCCAAGAATTGTTCCTCCAAACATCAGGCCGTACAAATATCCCTATGCCCAAAAGTGTGAAATTGAACGTATGGTTGCAAAAATGCTATAGGCTGGTATAATTCAACCTAGTCAAAGTTCTTTCTCTACTCCAGTAGTATTGGTGCGCAAGAAGGATGGATCATGGCACATGTGTCCGGATTATACGGAGCTCAACAAGCTCATTATTAAGGATAAGTTTCTCATTCTTGTCATTGATGAATTACTGGATGAATTGCATGGATCAATTTAATTCACCAAGTTGGATCTTCATTGAGGATATCATCAAATTAGAATGAAGACTAAAGAAATTCCAAAAATGGCATTTAGAACTCATGAGGGTCATTATGAATTTTTGGTCATGCCTTTTGTCCCTACCAATGCACCTTCTACATTTCAAGGTTTGATGAATTCCATTTTCAAACCCTTCCATAGAAAATTTGTGTTAGTATTTTTTGATGATATACTAATC
>APFE031406494.1:0-11655 GCA_000404065.3 Pinus taeda
GTGTGTGGATAGCTCTTGACCCCTACATCATAGATATGTATTCACTCTTTCATGTCAGCTCACAGTTTTGAAGAAAAAGTCAAAACACTAGCAATTTTTCATGTTTCTGCCACTATTTTGGACCCCACGCTGTGCTTCTGGAGTAGCCTTGGGAGATTGAATTTTTAGGTGCCTTGGAGGTGGATTTTTGTAGTCTTGAAGCTTCAGAGGCCTTCTACACATCCTCAACTACCTTCAGGAACCATCAGTTCAACTCAGAGATCAACCAAAGACACCGAAAATTCTCCTCAAAGACCACACTGCTCTTCTACTAGACCATGTTGCGCTTCTAAGGATTTATCTGCGCTTTTGTGGGAAAGCCAGATTTCGAGTTTTGCTTGGTCAAAGTTGACTTTGGTCGATGCAATTAGTGTCAAAATATTTTTACCTGATTTATTTTAATATTATAATGATGGTTAGAGCAGATATTTTGTAATTAAATGCTTTCAAGTCAAATTCAAATCAGTTTATGTGAAAGAGGAAAGTAGTTTCTAACTACTCATGATGTGGAAGGGATTAGGTAGGAGTAGTAAATCAGTTCCTAAGGAGGATTCGACCCCCGAGAGGGGGATTGTTGTTTTACATCTATATGTATTCAAAATGAACTCATAGAGGGGGTTGGATTCTTGAAGCTCATCTCTTGGACTAGTGTACTAGACATTTTTGCATAAATATATGCAGTTGCAGCTATTTTCATGGGATTCTTGTGATGTGGTTTGTGGCACTGTGTTTCTTCAATTTTCTTTATGCAATTGATGGTTAAGTATTTATAGCATCCATCTATATTATTCTGGTGATTATCTCTTAAGTTTTAAATAATATTTCATTATCAATATGCTTTGTTTTGTTTGAGGTTTTCACATGAGTGTTATCTCTTCTAAGCAAATGAATTCATACTTATATGCTCATTTTGCTTCTTGTTTTTCCCTCACCATACTACAATGACAAATTTACTTTGTGCCACTGACTTTATTTACCTTGCCCCATATTATCTTTGCAAGTGATCATTGGGGATACTTGACCTAGTTCTTAGACCTATTGCTTATGTCCAACAAACCCTAAATGAAACCCTACTATGCTAAATACCTAGCCTAAGATCTACATGCTGTCCAGTCACTTCCATTGACTGTGAGATTGTCTTTAAGAGTGCTCTTTCTGATTTGGTAGGGCTAGCTACTGTTGGTTGATAAAAGGTGCCTTTTAAAACTCCTAATTATCCTCACATTAATTATCAATCCGGTCAAGTCTTCTTATTTCAAGAGTGTACACAGTATGTGGTTGCTATTTAATTCAGAGAGTAATGTTTCCTAAATTGCAGTATAGATGTTTTAAATTGCAATTAAAGAAAACTCAATCCTTTAACGAAATCCAATCTTACATTCATCAAAGTAACAACAACATCAATTGAGAGTACAATAGTGATAACTCACCCCTCTTTAACTGATTTAATCTAAATCAAACCCAGTCTTCAATAAATAATCTAAACAACAAATGATATCAATCTGAGAGTTTCAACAATGATAGTTAATACTTTTTATAGTTGATTATATCAAGCGGAATATTTATCTAAGTAACTTGATCTGAAATGAAAGTAAATTGAATCAACGACAATACTGCAAATTATATAAAGCAAAGAGGAAATAATAAACAACAAAGCAGTAAAATCACAGAAAGCAAGAATACTATCAAACCATCACACTTGCGAGAATTGGAAATGTATGACACAAGAAAAGTAGTTGAATCCACCAGAGGCCGGGCCCTTAGCTTCCAATGAACACTACTAAGTTACTTTAGGTAACGCTAGGGAACAACAACTTTACTTATATATTAATCATCAAACTGAATGAGCATTACAATATATTCGTGTTCTTCTCGACAACGAGAGTCTGTAATTACAATTACAATTTCAATAATATTGAAATTCTTCCCCTTTCCTTCTTACAAAACATCTCCTTTTATAATAGGAAAGGGTAAAAAGATAAATGATAAACGTGATCCCTCAGGATCTCTTGATCCTGAGGGATTCACAATAGTTTTCCAACTTCAGACATCCTTTTCTTTCTCGCGCTAATTCTTTTGATTTGCTTTGGCCTTATATGAAACCACCGCGTTCCTTCCTTAGCTTGCCGATTTTTGTTGTTCCTTCATAGGGAACAACATTTGTCCCTTTTGTTGTTTTCTTGCATAAAGAAAGGTAATAATTAGCTAAGTCACAACTGTAGATAATTCCTTCATTTCTTACCGTAATTCCTTGATATATTAGCGCATTAAGATATAGAAAATATAAGAATAAAGGAAAAGGATGATGAGGTTAATAGTAAATGCATACCTTTTCTATGACTCAACATACTCCCCTGCTTACCCTTTTTCATGTCCTCATGAAAAGCATGTAGTTCGTATGTAGAGCAGTCAAAGAATAAGCTGGAGAAGGAATATCGTAAAGTGGTCTAAAACCATGATTCTTGGCCAAGAGCTCAAAGATGTGCCCTGTCTGTCCTTTAGGCAGTTCATATATAGCCCGATAACCTTCAGCGGGATATCAAACAATAGGGCTGCAGAATAGACAACCTAGCCAATAAGGACCTTCTCTTAAGATGAGATTTCTGTAAGTGCCAAAGCGTTCTGCAACCAATTTAAATTTTTTATAATTAAATGGCTCTCTATTCTGTACATTACTATTGGAGACTGTCCACCTAAGCTTGGCTGCAGCCAAGGATTTTTCCTAAATGGAGAGGAAGTATTCTACTCCCTTCTGTACAATCTCTTTCTAAATAGGCCCCAAAATTTTAATTACTCCTTCCCTTTTCATTAGACTTTTGTTATTGGCCAGCATTTGCAATGTGTGTTTGGGTTCACCTCTGACTCAGAGGTCCAGTCCATGCTCTTGCCTCTGGAACGCGTTATGAGCCTTGAACCATTTCAATTGATTGACAGCGAATGAACTAAAAGCTTGAAATTGCACATCCCCCACAAAAGGATTGGGGTTCTTTTTGACTTCTTCCTCTAATAAAAAATTATGTAGGTAAAATTCACACAACAATCTTTGAACTTTTACCCCATGTTGTTTGCAATAGTTTATGAAATCCTCATTTTTTTTTTAATTCTATTGATTTTCCAGCCCTAACGGCTTTGATTTTCAGCTGCAAGTATCTTTCTAGCAAAAATAAGGCACAATTATTCGTAGGACATTTGCATGACAAGATATCAATGTACAATGAATAGATAGTATCTGTTTGACTCATGACCTTCTCTAATATGAGCTTCATTTTCTTAATTTTCTCTTTTGCCCTTCGGTATTTGTCGAAGGTCTCACTTTCTGATGTATTCATGTCTCGAAGCTGCCTTTGTAATTCTTGGTATTTTTGTTGGGAGACAGTTTCTAGCTCAAGCCATTGTACGACAAGCCGAGCCTGTGCTAAATCCTCTTAAAGAGTCAATATACTAGGGTTGTTACTTGTCATGATATCTTTGTCTTGAATGGTTGTCTGCGTACTCCTGCTATGAGAAGGAATGTCTATTGTCTGTGTTTCTTTATTATGGGAGGTCCATGCCTCCATTTGGGTAGTTGTGTTGTAGGAGGGTACCACCTCTGTCTGAATAGCTACGTCATAAGAAGGTATAGCCTCTGTCTGGGTCGCTGCTTCTGCAAGAGTTGCATGTTGTTCCTTAACAAGTTGAGTGAGTGTGGGCTCAGTTTGAGTCCCTGTAGCTTTTATTTCATATAATTTAGTTTGAACTGTTGTGTTTATTGTTTCTGGGGTTTTGTCTGGAACCTTCCATGCTGATAATTTTCTTATCTTTCGTCTGAGTCTTTTTATTATTTTCCACAGCCTCTGTTGTTCCTTCCTAATCTTTTTAATTTTGTCTCTATGATTTTTAGGAGGAGCAACTATTCTGTTAATCGTCTCTGCTCCTAACGAGCCAGGTTTCTCATCTTGGCTTTGTTCTAAAAGAACCGTGTCCCCAGACTGGTAGTCATCTTCCTGATTTATTTCTATTTCTTTTGTTTGGCCTATATTCTCCGTATTTAGGCCCACCTAGCTGGGTTCTCCTGGAGGCATATCACCGGGTTGGCTCACCTCTTCCTGAGTGGCCTCTGCCCTTGTTTTTTCTTCGCAACTTACATGTTCTGATATAATTCTATTGTGACTAGAGTTTTCTACAGATGGGGTTGCTCCAATGTTAAAATTGAGCGGGCTTTTGGGTTGTATGAAATCATCCATATTGGCCAGAATCTGGGCCAATTCGATATCGTGCAGTAAATCACCTGGGGGACTTGATGTTGAGGGGAGTTCTGATTCATTTTTTTCTTCTTCTCCAAAATGCCCTAATTCTTCCTCATGGTCCGACTCAGGGTTATCCTGGCCTTCTATTTGCAATTGTTGTTCACTTCCCGGGCTAGACAATTCTATGGGCTGGCTGATGTTGCCCTGGGGGTTTTCGGTCACTCCTAAGTTTGTCCTCAGCCTAGCAGAATGTCTGCGCTTTTGGGGAATGTTTACTGTAAGGGTAGTCCTCTTCCTTTTCAGAATAGGGTTAGGCGCAGGCGGAGCTAAGCCCTATTCAATAGCAAATATCAATTCCTCCCAACTTGATTGCTGTTGAGCAAGGTTGTAACTCACTATCAGCCTAATCAAACAGTGGTGGCTCATGACGGTTTCTATGTGTTGGGAATTTTTTATGCTTTGAGCGGTGCCATGCAATAGGAAATTCAAATATACAGGCAAGTTCATAGAACATTTTTGTCTCAGGACTGCTACGAGTTTAAGTTTACGCGACCTTACCATGTCTTTTTGCCCGTCACATGTGATGTAATTCTGGATGACTCTAGCTAGTTCTCCCCATAGTTCTCCAAGGGATGATGGTCGAACTCCTTTGCCTTTGATGATTAGGTCCTGTCCTTCATTCTTAAAGACTACAATAGAATCCTACAACTTCAATATTTTATTAGCCCATACAGGTCCTTTTGTTGGTAATCCGTACACTTCAACTATCACAACATCTGACACTGTGATTTACCTCCCTCTTATCATAGATTGTCCGTTTTGTAGATTTTGTAGGAATTTAATAGCAATTGCTTCGTTGGGTTGCTGAAGTCGTGTGAAGTATGTTATACACTCAGCTCGAGCTAAAATTTCTCTGTCTGCATCATAAACAACTAGTATTAGCGGCTCCCTACGCATTGTTCTTCCTCCCATACTGCCTGAATTCTACAAATAGTTAGTGTAGGAGAGATATCACAGCAATAGACAGATCCGAATGATGGAACAACAAGTTGTTATAATGGTTATATTGGATGATACTTTACAGGCATAAATACTGTTATTTAGGACTTGCTATTATACCACATACTCCGTAATCATGGAATGTCATATTGCCCTACATAATGGAATAAAGTACTGACACGCATACATAAGTACACTAGAGGTTGCTCCTCACCCACCTTTGAAATGATAGGTCGCCTTCGACCGAATGAATGAAGGAATAATGTGCTGGTGGCGAAGTACAGGAATGATAAAAGTGGCAAGGTACACATATTAATGAAAGGATCCCAAAAGATTTCAGAGTGTTGAAATCAATGCATATAACGAGAATTATCAATAAGTGAGGAGATGTCGTGAGGTGATTCGAAAAGTAAAAAGGACAACTGACGCAGGAAAGATACTTTGTCGTCATCATTCCACTTAAAGATACTATGATTGATTTTTTAAAAGATATTGCATGCATAAAGGTTCAAAAATAGATTAGGAACATAATCTCTCTATGGTAAAGGTAAAAATAAGAAAAGGGAGTTATGATAACTATTGATGTTGAAGATACGACTTCAATACCATCAGCAGAGCTTCTGTTTCCCGCAGGCGTTTATAGCCTCGACAGAGTTGCTTTTTCACCCTCTGGAACCATGATCCTCTATGTATAATTGGGGAAGTGCCTTATGATGTCAGAGTAGAGACCAATGTGTTGTCTTGGTAACCAGATGAACACATTTCCATTCACTGGGAAGGAGCGAAAGGTGGGTAGGCCAGCTCGTAATGAGACCTCCTGTTCCAAGGATTTTTTCTTGATGCATCCATTGGATCATATCCCTGGTGTGGTGGCCATAGTGGGAATGCCACTTCGTTGCTTCCTTATGATCATGGTAGGCTAGCTCGTGATGAAACCCCCTATCCTCCATCTAAAAAATCATAGAATTGTTAGTAAACATATGTATATGTATATATATATATATTTGGAACAACACTTCCTATTTATATATAGAGGGTGGCTCAACACTCCTTAGGAGTAGGGATGGCGGAAGAAGTCTAAACATATCAATAGAAAAAAATTATGCCCTCAACCTTACTTGGTGATGATGAATAGAGAGAATTATAGGGGTTAGGGGAGAACCAGCATGGTACAAATAATCAATCAATTCGCTTTATAGTGAAAATAAGGATAGTGAAGTGATATAGATGGTTGTGTCCTTCATTTTTTGATCAATACAAAGCAATCTCATTAAAGATGATAATATTCGATTTTCTTGTTCCAGTAAACTTCAAACTTGTATCATTACATATATATTTGTATACTTTCCCTATAGAGGATCATAAAGAGTGATTAAAGGAGAAAAATGATATTAACAAAGTGTTATTTCCTAAGGAAACAACAAAAGAAAACCTCACACCAAAAGTGTTGTTCCTTATAGGGAATAGCAAGGAAAAACACACAAAAAGGGTGTTGTTCCTTAGAGGGAATAACCGTTGTTCCCTGTAGGGAATAACCGTTGTTCCCTGTAGGGAACAACAAAGAAAATACATACAAAAATTATTGTTCCTTAGAGGGAACAGTAGTTGTTCCCTGTAGGGAACAGTAGTTGTTCCCTGTAGGGAACACTAGTTGTTCCCTGTAGGGAACAAGAGTTGTTCCCTGTAGGGAACAGCAGTTGTTCCCTGTAGGGAACAGCAGTTGTTCCCTGTAGGGAACAACAAGGGAAATACATGCCAAAAGTTTGTTGTTCCGTGTGGGGAACAACGAAGAAAATACACACAAAAATTGTTGTTCCTTACAGGGAACAACAACTGTTCCTTAGATGGGACAACAGTTGTTCCTTAGAGAAAACAACAAGAAAACAAATACACACGAAATTGTTGTTCCTTAGAGGGAACAATAGTTGTTCCTTAGAGGGAACAACAGTTGTTCCTTAGAGGGGATAGCAAGAAAACAAATACACACGAAATTGTTGTTCCTTAGAGGGAACAACAGCTGTTCCTTAGAGGGAACAATACGAAAAGAAAAAATGAAAAATTGTTCGCAAAATTGATGTTCCTTAGAGGGAACAGTGGTTGTTCCTTAGATGGAACAGTAGTTGTTCCCTAAATGGAACAACAACTGTTCTTTAGATGGAATAGTAGTTGTTCCTTTGAGGGAACAACAAAAGCAATTGCACACGAAATTGTTGTTCCTTTAGAGGGAACAACAGTTGTTCCTTGGAGGGAACAACAACTATTCCTTAAAGGGAACAACAAGAAAATCTGCACACAAAATTGTTGTTCCTTAGAGGGAACAACAAGAAGAAAATCCACATGAACATTGTTGTTCTTTAGGGGGGACAGCAACTATTCCTTAGAGGGAACAACAACTATTCCTTGGAGGGAATAACAAAGGAAAAATTGAAAAAAGAACTTATATACAATTTATACAAGCAAATTCAATCAAATAGAAAGGAAAATTTATGTACAAATTTCAAAAACAACTAAATTATTCACTAGACCAATGTTGTGGATGGGTTTCCCTCCTTAGCAAGAATTTGTATGGTGGAATCTTCCCGTCATTGTTGGCAAAAAGGACTCCCTGGTAAGTGGTTTGTGATAGAGTTGTACTCGATGTCCATTCGCTTTAAAAGAGTAGCCAGACCCATCAATGGTGGCTAATGTGAGGGTGCCATTATCATGCACCTCTTGTATCTCATAAGGGCCTAACCATCTGGTTTGGAGTTTTCCCAGGAAATCCTGGAACCTAGAATCATACAGGAGTGCCCAATCTCCTTCATGGAATATCTTCTTCTTGATAAGGGAATCATGCCATTTCGCTCTTTGTTGTTGGATCAGTGCAGTGTGCTGAAGAGCTGATTGCCAGATTTCATCCAATTCATTGATTTGATGTAGCCTATCAACCTATGCTTCATTTAAGTCCAAGCCTACCTCCTGAGCTATCCTCAATGTCTGGATTTCAAATCGGATTGGGAATATAGGTTCTTTGCCAAACACTAGCTGATATGGGGAATATCCCGTGGTATTTCTCGATGTCGTGCGGTATGCCTACAGGGCTTCTGGCAATCGAGTAGCCCAGTCACATCTATGTGATGCAACTGTCTTTATGAGTATTGCCTCGATTACTTTATTGGTGCTTTCTACCTAGCCATTTGCTTGCGGGTGGTATGGAGTTGTGATTTTGTACATGATATGATGATTTTTTAATGTTGCAACAATCTTATGGCCTATAAATTGTGGACCTCCATCCGTGATTATTTATCTAGGCAAGCCATATCACACAAATAGTTCGAAAAGAAAGTAAATTACTGAGTCCTCTGTTTCCCTTGGTAATGGTTCTGCCTCCACCCATTTAGTCACATATTCTGTTGCGACTAGTATGTATGTCTTTTGATTAGATGATGGGTTTATTGGACCAATGAAATCTAACGCCCATCGTTCAAAAGGTTCAATGACTAATTGCAGATGCAAGGGCATCTCATCAGACTACCCAAAGCATCCTATTCTTTGGCAGCTTTCGCATGCCTGGACAAACTTCTTGACGTATTTAAAAATGGTGGGCCAATAATAGCCCATCTGTAAGACTTTGTGACTACTGTTGTGGTCTGCAAAATGACCACCGCAAGATCCATCGTGGCAAGCTTTCAGAATGTTTAAGACTTCATCTTCCCTGACACATCTTCGAATGTGCATATCGACCCTTGTATGAAATAAATATCCTTCGATCCAGGAGAACCGAGTGCTACGTTGTACTATTTGTTTTCTTTCATTGGGAATCAAGTGCTTGGGTAATTTTCCCACTACTAGGTAGTTTGCGACATTCGCGTACCACGGTGTTTTCATGGTTACAACAAATAAATGTTCATCGGGGAACTGATCTTCTATTGCTGCCGAGTCGTCTGTATTTGGTGTTATCACTCAGGTTTTCCCTAGGCTCCTGTAGGGATACGGCCGAGGTAACCACAAACCAATCTTTGGATTGCAGGTTCTAGCCCACCTGCAATTAGAGAGGGCTCTCTCTTAATGATTCAACTTTGTTGGTGATTTCAGGCTAGCTTTTGGCTCAGGGGTTTTTGTTTGTGTTTGGATGGAAGGAAAGTGCTTTCAGGCAGAGAGGCAATTCACGAAGTGATAAGTTTCAAACCATTGGGCATGGAGTCATGGGTTAGGATTTCCAGTGCGTTCTCTTGGTCATAAGAGAAATATTGAAGCAGGATAGATGCTCATAACACAATCTTCAAACTAAAAGGATGAGTGATATGTAAGGAATGAGAGGCACTTAAGAATCTCTCACTCAGCTTAACAGAGGGAAGGATGATCTCTATCTAGGGGCAATGAAGAATCCTTGGATAAACTGTCTAAAGTTAGGGCAAACATGAAGCCATGTGGAATTCATATTTATGCCTAAACAAAGGAAAACATAAGAAGAAACAACAGAAATTGAGCATAGAGTGTATTTAAACAAATTCTAAGCTAATCTTCTTTTATGTTGTTTAGATGGTAACTTATGAATGGAAAACAGAGGTAAGAAGCACTTATTGAGTTATGTAATAGCACGAGAATTCCATAATCACTCTTCAACCAGTAAACACAGTAAACAATCCATTCTCCAAAGCTCATAAGCAGTCTTTGATTATAGAAACTTATCAGGTGTTACAGTGCGAGTCTCTCCTGGAGTAAAATCAGCTAAAGATAGCCCATTCACTAACCAACCAACCAACCCTTAATACAGTATTTAGGGTTGTCTTTATAGTGCAAATATCTCAAACTATTTATTACAATTGACCTAAAACAGGTCTGCAAAAAGAGCTTTTCTAAACCTAAAATTGTGCCAAAATTAAATGCAGATAAATATCTATTGAACTGTGTCAGAGGTAGTTGGATCAAAAAGAGTGCAATGTGGCCCTTGGAGGCTCGATGCAGTACTGCTGGAAAAACTATGCTTTGGGAGTTGCAACTCTGTTCTGGTGTGAGTTAAATGTGCAACAACCGTGATTTGAGAGTTTTGAGTGGCCTCGCCCTCTTTTTTGACTTTGCTGGAAGGTATTTAATTTTCTCCTGCTTTGGGCCGCTGTCAAGATCTTCGCTGATACTCTTTGCCGCTACATTGATGGTCTCTGCCGCTTTCTGATACTCTTTGATGTGCTTCTTCTCTGTAAATTTGATCTGATACTCTTTAATCTCTGTCTCTGGTCTCTTCCTGTCTTCAAATCGGTTTAATTTGGCAAAATCGGGCAATTTCAGGCCTTTTCAGTGCAAAACGGGTCAAGGAATCAAAAGATTCCCTGAAGATTCCCAAATATGGCCTATTTCCCATAGCGATGCGCGATTAGCGCATCGCGGTAATCGCGCATCGAAAACTGCCTCCGTTTCTCATTCCGGAGCTCCGAAGTTCGACTTTTGCTCTTACGCGAATTCTCGGTTTTTTTGCTGTTGACGTCAGCAGTACGGCAGATGACGTCAGCATGTTGACGTCAGTAGTGGGGTCCTTTGGTATGGGTGTGACGTCAGCATGCTGACATCATCAAGGTGACGTGGCAGTACGGCGGGGTGACGTGGCAGGGATGCATGGCAGGGTCGTGACGTGGAGGCGACGTGGCAGGGTGAGGTGGCACTCCTGTTATGTGAGGGGAGGGCGGTTTTACCTGTGAATCGGATCGCCTTTGGTATGGAGGTGGTTTCTGTCAGGGGTGTCCCGATGCAATGGGAGGCCGCCACCTGTCCCGGTGTACGACGGTAAAACCGTCGGACGTCGGGTGGTAACCTACCACCACAATCGGGCGCGCGATGTGAACAAGGACCGTCGGATCTAGGGGAGGCGATCCGACGGTGGACAGAGAAGGGAGATGCGCGGGGTTTAGTAAAAGCGTGCGCGCGTTAAAGGCTTAATATTTCGCGGCGCTGTGGGTTTTAAGCTTTAGAAAATGGGAAAACTGTGTTTTGCGCAGTGGAAACTTATCAAACAAACATTAATAGTTTTCACAGAAGAATGCGCGGGGGGGGGGAGGGGTTTATTAGCATTTGGAAAGGGTTTGCTTAGTGTTTGGAAGGGGTCCAGACACTTGGGAGTGGAAATTTTTGCAGAGGGAGGGTTCTTACTAAAGTCCAGGTGACTTAGTAATTCCCAGTGAAGTATTTATGGTTATATTTCAACCAGGGGGAGGGGATATTTACATAAGGGGATTATCTACATAGTTTTAGTATGGGGATAGGGAAAATATAAGGAGTTAAATAATAGTGTCAGTAGTTAACATGGAGATGACAAGAAAGCGCTAAGCTTCAAAGATCTTAGGCTTCAAAGGGGAGATAGAACCTTATAGAGAAAGTATGGATTCTCTTTGAGTGAAGCAGATCTTCACCTAGGCTA
>APFE031406515.1:0-13252 GCA_000404065.3 Pinus taeda
CTTGTGATTTGATGTTCATCCACTAGTTATGGCATCATGGAGTGAGTCTTGGAAGGAGATATGTTAGAGGCTTGAGGCTGGACGGATCCGAAAGGAAGCTTTGCTTGGAGCCTATGAAAGGTTACTCAGGTGATATTACTCCTTTTGTACATTCTATTTGTCTATAATAAAGAAACACGTCTTGGTTCCCGATATGCTTCTTCTTTATGTTTATGATGTTCATGTTTGAATTTCATATATGAATGGTTGTTTTAAGTTCATAACTAACTTCCTTCTTTTATAACATAAAGATGATTTCTTTATAAGTCTTTGTCCATATACTGTTGTATTCTTTGGAATTGGTTGTTTTACAGGACAAAGGAGCGAAAGGGACTTGAAGAAAGGTTTGGACCCTTGAGGAACTTCTCGAACATAGGACCTGAGGTATGCCCTTCTTACTTTAGAATTTGCTTATTATAGCGTAATGGCTGTGTGAATGTGTGTTTCTCTGTTTAGACAAATTTCAGTCTGCTAGGGTTTCCACCCAAAAGCCCTAGGGGAGAAAATCCCTCAACACTGGCCACAACAGACCCCCACCATTGTTTCTTTCAGTTTCCTTAGTTGTAGCACAATTTACTATTTTTGGCAGTTTTTAGATCCTAAACTTCGAGAGTTTTTGTCAGGCCTTAAACGACATTTTTTTAAATGGAAAACCAATAGCCACTACTAGGGTTTGCATTCAGAATTTGTATTCCTTGGATAAATGTTTCTAGTGTGGCATCATATGCATCAAATGGTGATTTTATACCGAAGTTACGACCTCGGGAAGTTGATGTACCAATTTACCCCAATGAGGCCCACAAACTTTTTGTGCTTTATCTCCTAGGGTTAGGTTTTTGGATGTTTATAGTTTTCCATTGTTTCTCAATAATAAATAGGACTTTGAACGTCATTGTAAAATAGTTTAGAAGGCATGTAGCTACCACATCTTTTCTCATAAATAAGCTACCATCACCTAAGCTAGTTTATTTCCATTATGTACGTAAATAGTTTTCAGTACTTAGTTTTTAATGAATTGAGGCTATGTTTATATTGTATCTCTATGTTATATTTCTATATGTATTTCATTTTGTTCCTTCATAAATTCAAATATGTGGTATCAGAGAAATCTACACTTTCTATGTCTTTATGTGCCTGTACCCAATGAGTTCGAGGTATAAGGAGTTGGGACTTGAATTGCTTGAGCCTTTGCAATACCATCATGTTGACATTGATGGCCTCCCATGGCAGAAGAAAAGAAAGATGAGGGAGCAAGAGATCCTATCAAATGTTTTCTCGAATAAGCCCTCGAGTTTCAATGGAACAAGATGATGGAAAACGTTTCCCAAATCCTTTGGTGGATGCCTACTGGTGACAAATATTCATCCAATAGTCACTTTGGAGGTGTCACTCCCTTCAAGGTACAAGTGAACTTTGATATCCCTATATTTTAAGGTAAAATAGGTTTATATGTTGTAGATAAATCGTTGAATCGTTTGGAAGTTTATTTTTTAGTACATAGTTTCTCCGATAGGGAAAATATTACTCTTTCAGTACTTAAGGTTTCCCCCCATGTCAAGGACTAGAGGGAAACTTATTGTGAGAAAAGGGTCAAGGAATCCTCTTTGTTTATAGCTACCCCTTCCTGGAACATTTTCAAAGATGTTATAAAGTAACATTATTACCTTGTGGGGAGCTATGAGGACATGTACATACAGTGGACCACACTATGGTAGCAAAGGGACCAATATGTGCATGAGTTCTCAAATATCTTTCATAATCTATGCACAAAGTTGGGTATCAAAGACTCTAAGTGACATCTAGTGCTCAAGTACCACAACTATCTACACAAATACATTCAAGAATAAATGGAGTTCCCGTAAATCTCCTCGCTTGGTTTAGCATACTGATATGTTTCCAAGATTGAACAAAAATTTAAACAAAAGAAGCGTGACTTTGGATTTGTGAATCAAAAGCAGGGAAAAGTGCCCCCAAACTGTAGAACAAAGGAAAGATCCAAGGTGGAGAAGCCCAAGACAACCCATCAAATTTTTAAGAAAATAAAAGTGCCATGAATATGAAGAAGGACATAGGAAAGTGGTTTGAGTTCCAAAATATCCCCACTCACAACACAAATGAGTGACGCTCCAAGTAGTCATTTATGGCCAAGCTAAAAGCTTTAGAGTCTGATGCATGTTCAAATTATGAGCCAAAATATGACAAGAAGAACAAAAAGGGGAAGCATATTATTGATGCAGAATCCAATGCCATTATTGGAACCATCAAGATCCAGAATACTGAGCCCGAAGATATAGAGGAGGGGGAGTGTCTCTTCAACTCAAATATGTGGGTGAAGGGTTCTCTGTTGCAGTTCATTGTCGACAGCGGAAGCCAAAAGAACCTCATTTCAATAGTGGTCATGAATCAATTGAGAGTACCAACCACAACACACTTACATCCATACACCATCAGGTGGCTCCACCAAGGGTGAGATCTCTGCATGATCCAGCAATTCCACCTCCCCTATAGTAACAAGCCCTTCACAGATGAGGTACTATGTGATGTTGCTCCTCTTGAAGTTTTTGATGTGTTATTAGGCCAACCATACTTGTGGAAGCATCATGTTTTGTATGATTCCAAGCCTCGCACTATTATTATTACTTTGGGTAATAGGTTATATAGGATACCCGAGGTAGCCCCGCCTACTGCCATCTCTTTGATCTCTACTAAGAAATGCAGTAAGATCATCTCCTAAACCATGAAATTTTTTGTCTTTCTAATTTTCTCTCAAATCAATGGGAAGATAGTGGCCACATCCATGGCCCCCAAGAAGGGTTCCCCCATACAGTAGAAGCAGGTGGATAAGGTCATGGAAGAATACAGGGACACCTTCTCCTCACCCACAGGGGTACCTTTGCATTGTTACGTAAATCATTTGATTGATCTAACTCCCGGATCACCTCTACCAAGTGGGTTGATATATCATCACTCCATTCTACAAAATGAAGAAATCAAGCGACAGATCCAGGAGCTATTGTAAAAAGAGAACATCTGACCAAGTTCCTCACCTTGTGGGAGCTTGATTGTACTTGTACAGAAGAGAAATGGAACCTGGAGGCTCTACATTGATTATCAGGCATTAACAAAAATCACTGTGAGGAATAGGTACCTAATCCCACAAATTGATAACCTTCTTAACTAGGTAAAGGGGGCCAAGTATTTCAGCAAGATCAATTTGAAGTATAGTTATCACCAGGTGCCAATAGAACCCACATATGTATGGAAGACTGCCTTCAAATCCAAGGAGGGACTTTTTGACTGGTTGGTCATGCCTTTCAGGTTGATAAATGCCCCCACAATGTTTACGAGGTTGATGGATGACATCTTACAACCCTTCACCAGCTCATTTGTGGTTGTATATCTAGAAGACATCCTCATATTTAGAGAGAGTTGGGAATAGCACCTGTAACACAATTGGTAGGTCCTTCAAACCCTATCGCAACAAAAAATATGTGGCAACTTGGATAAATAATCCTTTGGTATGAGCCAAGTCCAATATATGAATTACATCATTGATCAGTAAGGTGTACATGTGGATCTAGATAAGATCCAAGTCATTTAGGATCGACCAACCCTAACCACTCTAACAGAGCTTCACAGCTTTTTGAACCTTACCAATTTTTATCAGAGGTTTGTGTTGGCAGTCTCTCATATCACTTTGTCATTGAGTCAAGTTACCAAGGGCATAGAAAAATCAAAGTTTTTTATGTTTTGAGTCCCAACTAAAGGCATTCCTTGAGTTAAATAACCGCCTCTTCTCAGCATTTGTACTCACATTTCCAAACCTGCAACAACCTTTTTAACTTGAGACACACACTTATGACTATGATATTGGTGCAGTTCTCACCCAACAAGGGCACCTAGTGGCCTATCAAAGTGAGACACTTTCTGATACAATTCATAAATACCCAACCTATGATAAAGAGATGTATTCTATCATTTAGACATGCTTGCAATGGAAACATTACATTCTAGGGAAAGATATGGTCAACCACATAGATCTTTGAACTCTCCAATTTATCTAAACATAAGGGAAGTTATGGAACGATCGACATTAGAAGTGATCTAGATATATGCAAAAATTCCTCTTGAACATTAAATATAAGAAGGGTGGCACTAATTATGTTGCATATTGCCTCAATCAAACCCTAGTTGTACCAATGACTCTTATGTCCAAGAGACATCCATATGACCACAACTATAAAAAAATGATTTAGAGTTCACCACCACATACTCGATGTTATTGGATAGCAAGAAAGTTCCATATTTCCACCTCCAAGATGTATTATTATGCTACCTAGTCCACCTTTATGTTCCTTCAAGTGAGCATGACAAGCTGATTTGGGAGGTGCACTACAGTTGGGTCACATGACAATTTGGTGTGGAGAAAACTATGGCCATACTATAAAATTATTTTTATTGGCCAAAACTTTGACAATACGATGGAAAATACATTAGATACTTCACTTCCTATGCCATCACCAAGCTAACCATCGAGAATCAAGGCCTATACAGTCCTCTCCCTACTCCCAGCCACCCCTTGAACTCCATCTCCATGGATTATTTGTTAGGCCTCCCTTCTACCAAGCATGGTAATGACTGTGTATTTGTGGTCATGGACAGATTTTCTAAGATGGCTATATTGGCGACTTGCAAGAAGAGTATCATAGAAGAGGATACTGCCAAAATATTCTTTGAACGAGTATGGGTACATTTTTGGATCCCATAGACCATTATATTAGATTGGAATAGCTAGTTCTTGAGCACATTATTGTTGAGACTCTCGACATTATTAGACACCAAGATTACCAACTCTACTGCATTCCATCCCCAGACTGATGGCCAGGCAGAGATTGTCAACAAGACGATAGTTCACATACTACACATGTACAAATACAATCATCCTCAAACCTGGGATGAGAGCCTTCCTTATGTGCATCATAGTTATAACAAATCTCTCCATGACTTGACTAGCCACAGTCCTTTTCAAGTGGCCCTGGGATTTCAACCATTATAGCTGATTGATGTTGCCACATTTCATGCAACTATACAGACAAAATATTCACATGTATAGTTAGAGGTTGATAAATCAACTCATTTTATTGAATGAAGCTAACACATCTTCCAGCAAGTGCATGAAATCTTGAATAAGTCCAATGCCAAGTACAATCGGTGGCATGATCATCATCGGGTTCCACACGAGTTTCACATGAGAGACAAAGTTTGGTTTCATTTGTTGAAATAATGCCTTTTCAGAGCCCATTAGAAGCTCAAACCACTCTTATATAGGACTTACACCATCACCAAGGTTGTAGGAGACAATTCTTTTGAGCTGAACATTCCCCCATTCCTTGATCTATGCCCAATGTTCAATGTGGACTGCCTTCGGCCATACTTTCCACCATTGTTGGACACATTATACATTACAAAAAAAATAATTTCAACGAAGCTAAACCCATAATGCATGGAATAAGCCACAACTAATAATATCATGGACACAGAGATCAAGAACACTCCCCAACAGAAGATCCAGTTGTATCGAGTTGTCAAATTCGGCCAACTCCTACACCAAGGCAAGTGGCTCACCAAGGACCAAGTTCAAAAAAAGTTTCCCCATCTCATGGAGGCACTTAATCCAATGGGGACCATTACTTCCTAAGGGGGGAGGACTATCCAAGTCGATATTGGTGGCCACCCGCCTATTCCACTTGGACCCCCACCATTGTTTCTTTAATTTTCCTTAATTGTAGCACAATTTACTATTTTGGTATTTTTTAAGGTCCTAAACATCTGGAGTCATTTTGAGCCCCTAAAAGATGTTTCTTAAGAAAACAGGAAAACCCATAGCTAATTATATGGTTATTAGTTGAAATTTTTAGTCCTCAGATAGATATTTCTAACAAGGTATGGTATGCATCAAATGGAGATTGTATGCCAAAGTTATAATCTCGGGAAGTTGATGTACCAATTTACCCCAACAGAGCCCACAAACTTTTGGTTCTTCATCTCCTAGGGTTAGGTTTTTGCATGTTTAGAGTTTTCCATTGTTTATAAATAATAAATAGGCCTTTGAGCCTCATTTTAACATAGTTAAGAATGCATGTAACCACCACATCTCTTCTCAGAGATAAGCTATCATCGCCTAATCTAGTTTATTTCCATTTTGCATGTAAACAATTTCCAGTACTTTGTTATTAAAGAATTGAAGTTTTTTTTCGTTATATCTTTGCATTTTATTATATCTTGGCTTTATTTCGTTCCTTCATAAATCTAGATCAGGTGCATTTGAAATCTTCACTTGGAGGAAATTCTTTATCATCCTCATTTGTTCTGTTGAAATACTCACTTGAAGGAAATTCTTCACCGTCATCATTTGTTCTTTTTTAATCCTCACTTGGAGGAAATCCATCATCATCATCATTAGTGCTTTTGAAATCCTCAATCAGGGGAAATTATTCACCATCCTCATTTCTTCCATTGAAATCATAGCTTGAAGGAAATACTTAACCATCATCGTCTATGCGTTTGAAATCCTTGCTTGGAGGGAATTCATTATCATCAACATCATCTCTTTTGAAATCCTCGTTCAGGGGAAATTCTTTACCATCCTCATTTCTTCCAATAAAATCCTTACTCGAAGTAAATCCTTCAACATCATCATCTATTCTTTTGAAATCCTTGCTTGGAGGAAATTCATCATCATCATTTGTGCCTTTGAATCCTTGTTTGGAGGAAATACTTCACCATCCTCATCCATGCTTTTGAAATCCTCGCTTGGAGGAAATTTGTCATCGTCATCGGTGATTTTGAAATATTTGGTCAAAGGAAATTATTCACCATACTCATTTCTTTTGTTGAAATCCTCACTTAGAGGATATCCTTCACCATTATAATTTGTGCTTTTTTAATCACCACTTAGAGGAAATCCATCATCATCATATGTGCTTTTGAAATCCTCACTTGGAGGAAATTCATCATCATTGCTTGTGCCTTATTAATCATTGCTTGGAGAAAAATCCTTCACCATCACCATTTGTGCTTATGAAATTATCACTTGGAGAAAAATCATCATCATCGTTTCTTCCTTTCAAATATTTGCTTGGAGGAAATCCTTCACCATCATCATTTGTCCTTCTAAAAACCTTGCTTGGAGGAAATTCACGATCATCGTTTGTGCATTTCAAATCATTGCTTGGAGGAAATCCTTCACCATAATCATATGTTCTTTTCAAATCCTTGCTTGGAGGAAATTCATCATCATCCTTTGTTCCTCTCAAATCATTCCTTGGGGGGATTCTTTCACCATCCTCATATGTGATTTTAAAATCCTTGCTTGGAGGAAATTCATCATCACCATGAACTCCTTTGAAATCATGACTCAAAGAAAATGCATTATCCTCATTTGTGCCTCTAAAGATATCATCTGGAGGAAATTCTTCATCCTCCCCTTCATTACTGGTTCTCTCATAATCCTCTAAGATTAGGAATAAGTGGAAAATTTGACTCTCTATACATTGTGAAAGAAGAATTCTTGTTATATTCACCAATATGAAAAAAGTTGGTATGTAAGGAAGACGTTGATGTTGCAGAAAGATAAACTTCACTATCATAAGAGTCCATCACCTTTCACAGAAGATATTGAATGATATAAATGCACACTCCCAGTGACAATTTGTAACTTAGAGAATGAAAATATCCTTCCAAAGATTCCCCCCGAAAATTCGTCTAAAAACAAATCACTCCAAAGTTCCCCCCAAAAATTTTTGGGAGAGCAATTTCCTCCAAAAATTTCATTGCGATATTTCCCTCCAAAATTTATTTCAAAACATTTTACTAAAATGATGTCTTGAAAATTTTGACCCTAATTTCTATTCACATTTTACACAAAAAAATTATTTTAGAGTTTTCCTTCAAAAATAAAATAAATCTTTTCAATGACTCGGTAATTAAGTTAATTTTTATAGTTTATACTTTATTTTTTATCCCCTATTTCACAAAAGTTAATCTAAACCTATAATATTAACTATAAATTATTTTTGTAGCTTCATATTTGATATCCACAAGTTTCCAGTTCAGTCTGTCGACGTTTCGAACCCCAACGGGGGTCCATCATCAGGACAATCTTCGAAAGATAGAAATGAAATGAATGAAAGATGATGAGAGAAGGAGCAAGGCACCTGGATATAAATACACAAAGGAACCCTAAAATGAGAGCCGACATTTCTTATTATTAATTCAAGATTTATATTTATTATTATTCTTTTATTATTAATTTTTAATATTTAATTTAATTTATTATTTTTTAGCCATAATAAAACCATATAGATTAATTAATTAATTAATCAATAATTAATCAATATAATTAATTAATATAATTAATTATAATATTAATTAAAATGATTAATTAAAATTCAATTTAATGAATCACCACACCCTAGGTTTTAATAATCCATCAATTACTTAATTTAATGGCATTATTTTAGAATTTTCATTTTCATTTTAATTGTTATTTTTATCTTATTATTATTATTTAAATTAGATTAATAAAATTAATCAAGTTAATTCATTTTATTTTCCTTTTTAGATTAAACTACCCTATTTATTAGACCTTATTCCCTATTCTATTTTTCATTTTATTAATCATATTTTATTTTATTGTTTAATTAATATTTTATTAATAATTTAATTAAGCCTTATTTATATTAATAATTATATAATTCATATATTAATTATATTAATTTTATAAATTGATTATATTAATTAATTTTAATACCATATTCCCTTATTTTATTTTTATTTTACTTTTATTAATCATATTTTAATTTTATAAATTAATATTTAATTAAGCCCTTAATTTAATTTTAATTTAATTAATTAAGCCCTTAATTTAATTTAATTTAATTAATATAATTAATTAAATTAAATTAAATTAATATAATTAATTAAATTAAATGATTTGCGATGATTAATTAATTAATTAATAAACCTTCTGACTGGAAGGTCTATTGATCTTGAGCTTCCGAGGGTTTCAAGGGGTTAATTCGTCTGATCAGGGGAAACCAGTTTCCACTGATTTCGCTTCCATTGTCCCTGTTGAGGTTCCGCGGGAATTTCATGATTTCAATGGCCTCTCTGATTTTTCTTTTATGATAACTGTCCTCCCTTGCAATTATCTTGGCGTCTTCCAAACACATATGATGTTTGGTCTTGGATGAGTGTTCTGCAAGGGCCGACGTACGAGATCTATCATTCTTTATGTCAGTTGCGTGTTCTTTAAGCCTTGTTTTCAGAGATCGACCTGTTTCCCCAATATAACTCTTACCACATGAGCAATCAATCTTTTACACTTCCTTGAGTTGTTGACGATCGATGTTGTCCTTAACTGACCTCGTCATCTGTCTTATAGTTCCACATGTTGTAAATTGAGTATCTATGTTTTTCTTTTTTAATATTTTCGCAATCTTGTCGGTAACCCCTTGGATGTATGGAAGGTAAACCCTCCCCTGATTTTCTTTGTCCTCAGGGGTATGCTTAGAGAGGGCCCTGTCTTGAGCCCTTTTTATAGCTTTCTTGATGCTCCATTCCTTGTACCCAATGTTTTTGAAGACAGAGGTTAAGTTTTCAATCTCCTCCTTTACGTGATCTGGGTCAAAAATCCTGAAAGCTCTGACAGCAAGGGTGTTTAAAACGCCCGATTTCTGGGATGGATGATGGTAAGAGTCAGCATGAAGATAGCTATCCGTGTGAGTTTTCTTCCTATAGACCTGGTGTCCCAAAGTTCCATCCTCCCTTCTACTGATCAGGACATCAAGAAAGGGGATCTTACCATTCTCTTCAAGCTCCATAGTAAATTTGATTTCAGAGGATAAGGAGTTGAGATGATTGAAGAATTTCTCAAGCTCTGCTTTACCATGAGTCCAATTCAGGTTGGTGTCATCGACGAATCTTTTCCACCATGCTGGTTTTAAGTGGAATGAGTCAAGGGCTTTCTTCTCAAAGTACTCCATGTATAGGTTAGCGACAATAGGTGAGAGCGGGGAACCCATGGCAACCCCTGAAATTTGTTCATAATAGTGATCTTGAAAACTGAAAAAAGTGGACCGTAAACAGATTTCCGCAAGTTTTGCTGTTTGAGGGTCGGTGGCCATTTTTATAACGTGCACGGCTTCATCAAGGGGAATCTTTGTAAACAATGATACGACATCAAAGCTTACTAGGATATCATCTTTATCCACCTTTTTATCCTTAATAAGTTTAACAAATTCTGTTGAGTCTTTTATGAAGGAGTCTATGTTACCAACCAGAGGTTTTAGGATCTTGGCTACATACTTAGCCAATTCATATGTAGGAGAACCAATAGTGTTAACAATTGGTCTGAGAGGGACCCCTTCTTTGTGGATTTTCGGTAATCCATAGATTCTAGGAATAACCTCACAGGTGGGAATCAACCTCTTTTTTATTTTGTCATCCAGGTTGGTTTCCATGATGGCTTTCTTGACCTGCCTCATCACCTTGGGAATTGGGTTAGAATTGACCTTTCTATAACTTCCACAACTCAAATGCTCATTCATTTTGTGAATGTAGTCTTCCTTGTTTAACACGACGGTTGCTCCACCTTTATCAGCTTTTAGAACCACTATTTTATCATTATTAGGGAGAGACTTCAGAGCCTCTCACCCTTCTTTATCAAGGTTACTCTTTGGGCGTTTAGATTTCAACAAGGCTAAAGAACATTCCTGTCTTAATATTTCCCTGTCGTTTGATGAAAGACCTTGTGTCCCATTTTCAATGTTGCAAATGATGCTTTCAAAAGGAATGTTCTTTGGTGAGACTGCAAATCCCAAACCCTTGCTCAAGATTTTAGTTTCTTCAGGATTGAGTATGATAGATGAGAGATTCACAACCCTTTTTCCTTGCGAATTCTGAACAGAGAGGTCCCCAACCCTATTAATGTTGTCATTATTCTTGGAAGCATCATGATTATTACTCATCCCATGGTTTGAATTATTTTCAGCATCGAATTTTTTACCCTTTAAGCAGCCTTTGTTCTTGAGTTTGATTAATGTGCTGGGGATATTGGGGATATTGCTTTGTATTACATTGTCCTCCACACTGTTAATAGCAGTATTACCCCCTCTATCCCTCATATTATCGTCATTGTTTATAATTTTCTTTACAATCGAGCCCCGGACAGCGAAGGATTCCGCAATACCATCGTTCTTATAATGCCCCACCGTATCATCTCCTAAACCTGCGTTAATATCTTGATCCTGACCTGAACGGGCGTTAACTTCTAAACCTGTGTTATTAATAAATGGGCTAACGCTGGCATTCCTCTGGCTATTTGTTGGACCTGCGTTAATACTTTTTGAGCCTGAGTTAATACTTATTAGACCAGCATTAGTACTTAATGGACCTGCGTTAATAGCAGTGTTACCCTCGATCTTATAATGCCCCACCCTATCACCTCTTGAACCTGCGTTAATATCATGATCGTTAACTTCTAAACCTGTGTTATTAATAAATAGGCTAACGCTGGCATTCCTCCGGCAAATGTATTGTTCTTCTGCATTAGCGTTAATGTTTTTACCCTCTGTCCCTGCATTGATATGCTCCGGTCCTTCGATAGTGTATTGTTCCTCTGTGTTAGCGTTATCCAGACCTGCGTATTGTTCACCAAGACTATTGCTGTCAGCGCAATGAATTATGATATGCTCTGGTCCTTCGATAATGTATTGTTCCTCTACGTTAGCGTTATCCGGACCTGCGTATTGTTCACCGAGACCACTGTTATTATATTGCTCCACTGAAAGCGTAACTGCATCCTTCTTGTTATTATATTGCTCCAGCACATTACCCTCTGTCCCTGCGTGCTCCGGACCTGCGTTAATATATTGTTCCCTTGCGTTAATAGGATCTGAACCTGCATTAACGTTTGTAATTAATGAGATTCTGGTATTTCTGGAATCCTTAAGGGAACCGCAGGTGACATCAGGGATCTTGGGTCCCATTGCATCCTTCTTGTTAAAAGCGGAACTGCTGGGATCATTGGTGACAGCGCAGGGATCAGGAACAGCCCAGGATTTGTAGTAGTTATTCATATTGCAGTTACTGTCACCCATGCCTTTTTCCAGCTTGGCCAACTTCCTGGATTGTCTTTCCCTGGCTATTCTTCCTTCTGTCTGTGCCTTCAATGCAGCTTTCGCATCAACAATTTTCCAAAGATCAAAGCTAATTTTCATGGTTAGTTTTAGATGCCAGGAGAGGGCCAGTCTATTGAGGTTATCCAAGGCTGCCCGGGTTCTCTTAATTTCACTTCGGATTAGGGCCAGGCTCAATTTCAAAAATGACCTATTATTATACTGATTAAATAGTCTGTGATTAACTTTAGCAAATTGAGGAATGACTCTCCTGTTCCTACATTGTTTCAGAAATTGCAGGTCCACAGCTCTTCTCTCAATTTTTATCCTCAGGATTTCGAGAATACAGATCTCTTTCCATGTTTCCCCTCCGTACAGGGAAGTTATGTTGGTTTTCAAGCCTCTGTGGAAGTTTTTTGTAGCTTCATGTTCCGGATTATCCACAGTTTTCAGTTTAGTCTGTCGACGTTTCGAACCCCAATGGGGGTCCATCATCAGGACAACTTCGAAAGATAGAAATGAAATGAATGAAAGATGATGAGAGAAGGAGCAAGGCACCTGGATATAAATACACAAAGGAACCCTAATATGAGAGCCGACATTTCTTATTATTAATTCAAAGATTTATTATTTATTATTATTATTAATTTTTAATATTTAATTTAATTTATTATTTTTTAGCCATAATAAAACCATATAGATTAATTAATTAATTAATCAATAATTAATCAATATAATTAATTAATATAATTAATTATAATATTAATTAAAATGATTAATTAAAATTCAATTTAATGAATCACCACACCCTAGGTTTTAATAATCCATCAATTACTTAATTTAATGGCATTATTTTAGAATTTTCATTTTCATTTTAATTGTTATTTTTATCTTATTATTATTATTTAAATTAGATTAATAAAATTAATCAAGTTAATTCATTTTATTTTCCTTTTTAGATTAAACTACCCTATTTATTAGACCTTATTCCCCTATTCTAATTTCATTTTATTAGACATATTTTATTTTATTGT
>APFE031406535.1:0-13468 GCA_000404065.3 Pinus taeda
ATGGAGGGTGTGCATGTGGTTCCCCTTCCAATGTTTTGTTCTATTTAATGAATGGTGAGGAGGATGGGAGGGGTCCATCATTCAGAGGTTCTATCTTTCATTCTCTTGGGAGAATGGTATACTAAGACTTAGAAATACTGGCAGTAGTCATTGATTGAGGGCTCGGGGGTGGCCAGCTGTAGCAGAATCCTGCGCAATTGAGCCTATGATTGGGAGGAGAGTCGTCCCCAAAACCCTGTTGCAGTAAGCCTATTTCTACCACAAGTAAGCTCAGGTAAGCGTTTAAATTTAATGTTAATAAGTTAATTAGATATCCGTATTTTGGGCTGTTACAGTTATACGCAACCATATTGTGCTCTTTTCCTTCTAATCCATCTTCGCCTAGTCTTCTGCTGACATTGTTGCTGGTTTAGTACCCGAATCTACCACGATCCACTGATATTTATCCACCAACAGATCCTCCATCTTGAGTTTCCATAACTCAAAACTCTTACCATTAAATTTCTCGATCTTTATCTTTCCACTACTCACCATCTTCTTTCATCGGAAGAATCGATCCGACAGATATCTCACTAAACAAGGCCTACCATAGGCAAGAGCGAAACCCCTTGGTAGAAAAGGTGTACCCTTGAAGATGAAAATAATTTGATACCAGATGTAGGTTTTAATGCTGTACAGAAATTACCTGCAAATGAATTCTAAAAACAAAAAATAAATATTGATAATAATATTAAAGAAATACACAGATGTTTCCCCTGGATCTCAAAACTGGGACTACTATATTGATTTTTCATTATGTTCCTTTCAATGTTACAATACATATATATACATTCCAAATCATTCATAAACCCCAATCCATAAACCTTGGATTAGAACATAATTGTAGTTCCCTTGATTGGATCTACCAAATACCATGGGCAAAAACCCATCATGCCCAAAACCATGTGTGAAAACCATGCACAAAACTATACATAGGTTCACCCACCTAATATAGGGTCCAATTGTTTTTCTTGAGGCACTTCCCCCTCAACCCCATACATGGGGGCTATCACCTCCCCTGAAACCCCCCGATATGGGGGGTTGTGCCCCCCTTACTGCACCCAATGCAATGAAAAATGTTGACTATAACCCCCCCTTGTGCCCCCCCTCCCCTATGCATGCGACTAGTCATGGAAAGAATATAACACACACCTAACATCCGTAAGCCTTTTTAACCCTCTTGGTATTTCCATTCTCTTTTTGGAAGGATTTAATTAGACCTTGCATATCCATTTTACACCAAGCATACAAGATTAAAATACACCATGCTACTTAATAGTAAACCCTTGAATACCTATGGCTAGCTAAGTTATATCTATGATAGAATTATTTAATTTAATGAGGAATTCTTAGTTCTTGAACTCACTTGTAAAGCCCTTATCTTGCATGATCAAAACTAAATTACTATAATACTAAAATCTGTGGATCTTCCTTTATCAATCAACAATCCCAACCACAAAAATCTTATAACAATAAAAGAAAGTTATTCCCAAGACCTAGAAAAAACACAACATTATCAAAATCTAAAGAATTATGTAACTCAAAATGTAAGTGAATAGTACCAATTCTCTTTTACTAAGTACTTGGAATCATCACCAAGTTTAACCAATACTCCTAAGTCATGCTTCTTCAAAGTAGAAAACAATTGTTGAGGTGATGTCATATGTTGAGATGCCCCAATATTTACATATTATATATCCATCAAAATAAAGTTGTTAGAGAGAAAAGTTATCATCAATAAATACTTCTCAAACTTAGTAGCATACTTTTTCATCTAAGTTTCCATGGAGACTACTACCATTTTCTATTGTTGCTTCCATTTAATTTTCTTCTTTTTCTAGACATTATGATCCATAATGGTCAAGTTTATGACAAACTAAGTAGTTTATCTTACTCATTTACTTATTTCCTGGTTATGAGGTTCACCATCAATATTTCCATTAGTCTTGTTGGGTCCTTTATCTCTACCATTTTCTAAATTAGCAATAGGCATAGGTTCTCATCAACATCCTTCTTTTAATATTTTCCCTACATCTAATTCTCCCTCTAGATATAGTCCTCCCAAAGCCTCTAAAAGTCAATAATGTTTTTGTGAGAACAAATACCTTTGACAAATGGCTCCCAAAAATATGGGAAACCATTTAGTGCCATGTTCATTGATGAGGCTCAGCGATGGGTAAAATATATGGACCTTAATGCACCTCCAGCTTACTAAAATCAACTCTTATCATAATTCTTTACATGTTTTAATTATATTTTTCTTAATGAGATGAGTAAAAGTAAGATGTCATGTCTATTGGTTTAATGTGCATTGATTGCAGGATTTGGGAGAAAATTGTGGCTAATTAGGGTGCAGGAACTCAAATGAGACAAGTAGGAGAGATTATAGGAGATGAGATCTCCCTCATTAACTCCTCACTGACTTGAAGATCCCTCAATCAAATCATACTAGATCAAAGTTACAAGCATCCGAGTCATGAGGATCATTTGCAGCCAAGCGAGTGACGGTTAAGAACCAATTAATCTCAAGATTTGAATCCAAGCCTCCCTAGATTTAAGGAAGTTGTTAGCAAATTTAGTTGTATAAATAAAGAGGCCTAGAGCCTCATTAGGATTCAGATATTTTGTCCAAGATAGCTAAGTATTTTTCGAGTTAAAGAATTGTGACCAAACACTTTTATGTAATTTTGATGTGTTAATGAAAATGAGCAACATTCCCTTGATCCAGCACTGAGTTGAATTAGAGGGATAAAGCTCCTTGGTTAGGGCCCAACACTAGTAGTATAGGTTCCTCTTATTTTACATGTATGCTTAGGTTATCTCATAGTTAGTTGTTAAACTGATTTGGTGTTGTTAATTTTCCAGTATGATTTGATTAGTTTGCTTCCATTTATGAATAACTCTAATAGTAGCATTATAGAGAAGAAAATATTAAAAAAAGGATGATAATAAGTGGATCTTAACTCATTCCTCCTTCCAGGGACCATGGCTTGAGGAACAATTCCCATTCAATCCAAAAAAGACAGAATTCTGGTTTCTTATGAAATTTAGGGTTTTTCTGTTAATTACGTCATCGTATTTCAGTTTTAGAATATAGGTTGCAATTGACATTTCTGATATCTTATGTCTTGCATTAAATTCATGTTGTTCTTATAATGGTTTCAAGCATTCCCATGCATAAACTTGCCAAATAAATGATGAAAATTTTGTTTTCTTCTATTTTAGTAAACCCTTCTTGTTTTGAGATGAATTTGTGGATAAATGTCAACAATGATGTATATGTTGCAGGAGTTTCTACATTGCAAGAAGACCTTATATCATCAGCCTCAGCCAACCTATATCCACCCATGACTTCCAAAAGCCAATAAGTTCTCAATTTGAGTTATTATTTTACAAGGAAAACTTGCCATGCTTATTGAGAAAATCCAACCATCGTAAAGCTTTGGTTTGAGTTTTTAGTGAGTGCCTACCACTCCATTGACTTATTTCTTCCTTACTCACCTTCTCCAACCTCCATAACACCTTTCAAAGAACTCCTTATGCTTTCTTCCTATTCCTATAGGAAAACAAGGGATCCTGTAGGTGAAATAGGACATCCTGTAGACATCCTATAGGAAAACCTCTAGTGGCCTATTTTGAGCTTGAGTTGTGAAAAAATTGTCCCTAAATCTAGGAGTAGACCCCTACTTGCCTTCCAAGCCATCTGAACCATTGCCCTAATATCCCTCCACACCTATCTCACCTGCCATGCAACCAAGAAGGATTAGCATTTACATTTTTACATAAATATAAAAAGAAAAAAATCTTTATATTCATTCATGCACATGGGAATTAAGTGCATTTTTAGATTAGAATCCATGCTTAGGATAGTTAAGACTTCACATGGGTTAACTTAAATTTCTTTTGCAAGAAAGGTATATTAATGACTAACTAGATGAGTTATGTGTTTTGTAGGCATTTCTTTCAGTCTTTCATTACTGCAGTAAGTAGCATTGCAATTCTCTCAATTAGGGTAAAATTCTCCTTTCTTAATTGGTAATCAGACTTGTTCTAATCAATAGAAGGTTGGTTTGGCAAACCCTAGTGGTCTATCACCCCAGCTCAGCAGTGACAAAGAGTGGACCCATTACATCCATTTGTGTATACATCACTGTCACCTCCAAGTTTGTACGAACCCAAGGTTGATGAAGTAAAGTTGGTAGCCCCAAGAGTTGCAACATCCTTGCTGCAATACTGGTGCTCATCATTCATTAGCAACAAATCTTCAATCTTCTCCCCCACCATTTCAATCTAATCATAAGTCTATGTGATGTTTATAAGGTAAATAACGACTATTTCTGATCTAGCCATATCAGTGGTATGAGCTTGTGCCACAATATTATATTTTTGTTTATGTTCTAACTCTGGAAAATAATAGCCATGTCATTGAACACCTCATTTGTCATATTATTCTCACAAGGATTATATTTTCCTTTCATGGCATGCAAGATCCTTTATTTAGCAGTCACTTCCTTCTTTTTGTGAGATACCAAATGTTGTGGCTCTATAGGAGGAGTAATAGAATCCTTGACATTATCACACATGTATAATTAACTAATCCTTTAAATTATCCTTTTATTCCTTCAAAAAACCTACAAGAATACTTCCACATGTTGTCCCAACAAATAATAATTCAAAATGATGAAAAACGCCCTGAACTTGAGCTTCTATATGTTGCTTGAGATTTACAAATATTGGAAAAAATAGAAATGACAACTCTATGCTATATGAACTATATGGACACAATACATTTATACTTCGCAAAGCCGCATGGTATTGTCCATATAACTATATGGAACTGTGCATTTTGAAACACCTTGATCCTAGTTTTGTACACACTCTCTCTTGGTCATTGAACATATTCAAGTGCTCATATGTGATGAAATCCTCTACCTTTTCTTATATTTATAGTTTTAATAGCAATCCATTTTAACTATTAATCATAGTATAAGTCATGCATGAGATACACTTTTATACTCAACTTCTAAATATAAGGCTTTCACATTTTTAGTAAAGTGAATTATAAAATATAATTATTTCCCAAAATTAGAATTACTTTTCTCAAATACTTTTGAAAATACCTCAAACTAGTTCTCACACATTCACACTAAACCTTTTCAAAAATTATTATTCAAGCTATAATTCTCAACAAATAATTCAGTCTTTGTGGTAGCAAAGTACTAACTTCCTCATTTTGAATGTTTTATACACATGAACCTGAGGATAATATCTTTGTGTGTGTGTGTGTGTGTGTGTCCCAAGGAAAACTTCATACTATGCTCCCCTCTTCCCCCAGAATACTTGAATATAGGTAACTCAACTATTAGCCACAATAAGCATTGGTAACCTTGGGGAGATTGATCATATTTGAACTTGCAAGTTAATTTCTTCATGCCCACAACATGCCTTGGAGGATGGTTCAATTGATTGAACTAATCCTTCAGATTTATTTATACTCCATGGGGGAAATGTAATTTTTTCTTTCAGATTTTTATGGTGAGAATTATTTGCATAATGGTTTCTAAGAAAAAATCATAGTATCCATTTTAATATGTCGACGTTTCAAATAATCATTAGTACAAGAAATGAAAAAAACAAGTTTATTCACAAAATGTAATTGTATTAGAAAATATATAAAATTCACTTTACATATCATTTAAGCATTTCATTTATCATCAAAATATGAGGGGGTAAATTCTAAATCCCCCAAGCACCACCTCCAAAAATTATATAAAATACAACTGTATGAAATGCTACCATACTGTTAGGTTTGTTACCCCATACATCTATCTAAGGATTCACAAAATATATTTGTTCAAAATAAATCAAAAGCCACCAATTGTGATAATTTAAAACTAATCTAATATACTTAGAAGTATAGCCTATAGAAATGACCATCCAAAATAAGATGGAAGCATTCCATTGTTTGACCTTTTTTAATTTTTTGAATATGAAATTCACAATTTTCTAATTATACAACAACTTTTAAAAGACTCCTCTACATATTCACTTGTTTCCCTATATATATGTTGAAAATAAACATGGTTAAAATTTGATTTAAATAACTAGGTCTCTTAAAAAATGGGCCTTAACATATTGCTTCTAATCAATAAATACCCTACATCTAATTTATGACATCCATATAATCATAGAATATTTGAAGATTAGTGATCCATTTTTTGGCAGCAAGGAACAATAAAAGTTTAAGGGCTAAAACTTTGCAAAATTATTGATACCTTTGTAGAGGCCAATATTTAACTGGAGAGAATTGAAACCATTGAGGTGTATGACCCCACTAATTCCATAGATAGAAGGATCCTTTGACTAGCTTGATAAAATAAAAAGCTTGAATACTTGATTTGTAAATCACTTAGCCACTACTTTCCTCTTCTCCTTTTCCTTCATATTTTGAATTAAAATACCTAATATAGATATGGGTTGGACAACACATTATAAAAAAAAAAATACTTTTCACATCAAAAAACATTTCATAATGAGAAATTTGTACGCCATAAGCCATAATCAAACTAAAAGCTTTATACCTTTTCAATGTAATATTTATGCACGAAGATCTTACACAACTATCAACATAGTCTCTTTTCCAATCATAGGCTAATACTAAGAATATCATGTAGCTCCTTTCAATCCTGAATAATATAGGTACTATAAATAAGAATATGTTCTATTATTTTCCTCCTAAATCTAGAATAAATGACATCTACTTAAAACTCATATATCATGTTTTAAGAGAGTATCCCAAATAATGGCTTTATTTCTTGCAACTATCCAAATAAAAATTCAATCTTTTAGTAGGAATTCAAATTTTCACACCATTTTCCACCATAACTAACTTTCAACCACCCTATCTCCTTTATAAGAAAAAACTTACCTTTGGGGAATACCTTCCTCCTAGTGAATTTATAAACCAAATGGGAATAATACCAATAATTATACCTATATCCTTTCAAACTTGAATAATATAGGAACAAGAAATAAGAACATGTTCTATAATTTCCTCAGTAAACCTAGCATAAAGGATATGAACATAGACCCTAGAAATAGTGTTTTAAGAAAGTATCCCAGATAACGGAATTAATTCTTATATTTATCCACACAGAGCTTCAAGCTTTTATTAGGCATTCAAATTTTCACATATTTTTCCATTATCGCTAACTTTCAACCACCCCATCTCCTTTGATAACCAAATGACCTACTTTTGGGAATACCTTCCTCCTATTGAATTTTTGGACTAAATGGTCTCATCCCCATTTCTTTATGTGAAACACATAGAATTATTTATTAAACATTTTCAGTGTACCCCTTCATTCTTATTGTACCCTTTATATCCTATATATATGTAACATGGACACCTAATATTATGATCATCTCATCTTATATTTTATATTGTATTCATTATAAAAGGATGTTTTCCCTTGAAAGTGTGTTGTATTCATTGGCTTTCTATCATTTTTAAGGCACTTGGATCATCACATTTGATTTATAATCCTATGACCCTAACATTTTTCTCTTTCAATAAATATATCATGAAAATTTTGTTGTAATTTTTTCCCTATGAATGCTTAGATAGTGAAATTTTGAGGAGAATGAGAATAAATACCAAGGAACATGTGGTTAATATTTCAAGCTCTAATTCACTATAACTTTGGTGATATATCTTATTTAAGTTAAGGTTCCTGACTAATCTTGAGCTCATTATCTAACAATAGATGTTTTATCTTTACTATAACCTTTTCTTCTCGAAAGTTTCATTTTTTTTGTATATATTGAGGTGAAATATCGTAGCGCATGTGATAAACATTTCAGATTTAATTTCATTCTAATTTCAAAGATATATTCTATGTAATATAGGTTTTGTGAGTAATCCTAAAATAAATTTTAAAAGATCAATATTGGAATTTTCATTTAAACATTTTTCGGTGCAGTTTTAGACTCTAAAATGTTTAAAATATTTTGGGATGTATCAAAAACAATATTTTGGACAATTTCCATATTTTGATTCATTATATTTTTATTATATAATATATTGTATATGTTGAAGTTTTTGGCTAATCCAAAATTAGTCTTAAACTAGTCATCTTGGAATTATTGTTATAACATATCTTTAGTGAGGTTTCAAATTTTGAAAGTTTCCAGAATTTAATAAATCATATCATTGTGTGGTAAACCAAAATTTCATACTTATAAGGGCTCAAATTTTAAAAATATATTAAGAAAAATATCACACATCCAAAGAGTCTCCAAATTAATGTTTTAAAGGTACATAACTTATAACTACCATAACTTTTGATTGGAAGACCCATTTTGGGGTGACCAAAAATTTTTATAATGAAGAAAAGAATACTATTTTTTCATGTGGAAAATGATTCTCGAAGAAATACTTCTCCTCTAAACACTCAAATATGACATCCAAATAAATTGAAGATTAATAATATATGTTATCCCAAATAAATATCCACATTGATGAACAAGTAGATTTATTATTTTCTCGAGAAGATCTTAAAAAGGAAATGGAAAATAAAAATGAATGAAAGTAAGGAATATATTGAAAATAATATGGATGAAATGGAAAATAATATGTATAAGAGGAAAAGATTAATAAAATATTATCTCAAAGAGGATTCCTAAAAGGGATATGGAGATCTAGGGAAATAATGAAAATAAGGAGAAAAATTGTGTTGCGACTCAATAATATATAAGGAGACTTTCATAAAAACAAATATTGAATCAAATAATCATGATCATTTACCAATCCAAGATTTATAACATCAAACGTTCAACTCAACGCCAATAAACTACTTCATTCTAGAGAATATTATGAGGAAGTTTCATGGAAAAAATATTAGAATATCGATTATTCCAAATGTAGCAACACTTTGATCTAAACAAAGTGTCAACTTTATAAAAGGTAACTATTGCATCCTTGTATTATTTAGAAGAAGATCAAATTGTATGGTATCAATGGATTTGTGAAAGGAAAAAAGTATTCTATTATATCTTGGTTCACTTACATGAAGGAACTGATAACACATTATGGGGATATTAAGAGAAAAACATTATTTTTTCAATTGGTAAATATTCAAGAAAAAGGTCAAATTACAGAGCACATTCAAAAATTCCAAAAGTTGAGTCTTGAGGTAAAGAAAATTCCGAAGGATAATTTGTTGGACCTCTTTGTGAGAACTTTAAAGGAAAACATCGAACATGAGGTGTGTCTCTTTGAACCTAAATCCATAGAGAATGCTTTTAGTTTGGAAAGGAAAGTTGAAAGTAAAAATATAGCTACTAGAAAAATGGTCACTAACAACTATAGAAAATATCATGCTCCCTCTCCTAACATCACTCAATCCCCAAAATATTGCCACATCAACACATGGATGAAACAAGAAAAAAGGGACAATGTCTCAATTGTGTAAAGGTAATAAATCTAGTGACAAAACATTATTATACATAGATTGTGGAGAGGAAGAAGATCAAGAAGCAAAACCATCAGAAGATGTAGAGCTAGAAGAGGCTACTCCAACAATATATTTTCACACATTGATCAACATCGATACTCCAAAACCCTTAAGATAAAAGGATTGTCAAAAATAAAATATAATAGTGTTGATTGATTCATGTAGTACCCATAACTTCATCATTTACAAATTGGAAAAAATTCTCAACTACTTTGTATTTCTAGCATCATTATTTCATGTAATGAATTCATATGAAGGACCCTAAATTGTTTAGGGAAGTTCCATACTATTAAGTTGAATATGACAGAATACTTATTGGATAGTTAAATGGTTTCAATCCAAATTGTTGGCTTTTATTTTGTATTAAGGGTCCAATGGTTACAATCATTGGTAAAAATGACCCTTAATTTTCAACATCTTTTCATGATATTTTCATAATAAGGAAAGGAAATTTAGCTTAGTAGTATCCAAGGAAAACCCTCTAAAGTGATAATCTCTAACAACATGACAAAATTTCTCAAAAAGGGTAACCATGGTGTGATTGCACAAATGTGTTTATTATATGTTCAAACATCTACATCATATACTCTAGTGAATCTCCAAAAAGTAATCAATAACCATTCCAAGGGATTTGGAGAGATGTCTAAGCATGTTCCACCTACTCAATATCATGACCATGCTATTCATTTACAACCTAAAAGTGTACAAACTAACATTAGGCCTTGTATCTATCCATTTTCATAGAAGAGTGAGGTTGAATGTTTCATTTAAGAAATGTTAGATATTGTATTCATTCAACCTAGCCAAAGTGCTTTCTCTTCACAAGTTTTGATAGTTGGCCAAAGGGATGGTTCATGGTGTTTTTCTCCATATTATAGACAAATCAACAAAATGACTATCAAACATAAGTTTCATATTCCTATAATTGATTAATTATTAGATGAATTGAATTTAGTATTCTTATTTACTAAGTTGGATCTTTGTTTAGGATATCATCAAATCATAGTGAGGCATGAATAAATTATCAAAACAACCTTCAGAGCATATGAAGGTCATTGTGAATTTTTTGTTATGCCATTTAGACTTAATAATGAACCTTCAACATTTAAAATCTTTATGAATTCTATTTTCAAACCCACCTTTCAAAAATTTGTGTTAGTATTTTTTGATGACATACTAATATATATGAAATATTGGGAAGATCATGAAAAAATTGTTAAAAGGATCTTAAAAATGTTGGAATAACAACAACATATGAAAGAAATTCCAAATTTTCCTTTAGGGTTCAAGAAGTGGAATACTTATGTCATATTTTATCTCGTGAAGGTGTCAAAATGGACCTTAACAAAGTTAAAACTATGATGGAATGGTCAATCTCAAAATCCTACACCTCAATTCTTATATGACACATTTTTACGTCATAAATGTAATTGACCTATTCCTCCTTATATTTCCCCTAAATATTAGTAGCCCAACAACCTTCCATTCTTGAATCCACACTATTGCAAGTTCCTAAGAGACAACTTTCTTTAGGAAGAAGAAGTCCCTTTCATGCAGTAAACTGATAAAGTTAGAAAATATCAAATTCATCCCCACAATTAACCTATGTATATAAATTAATACACATTCTTTCCCTATCCTTAATTTATAGACTAATCATTGACTAAGAAGATGAAAGGAAAGCACTTGAGCCTTATAGAAATTGGAGACATTGTGAATATTTTCTGTAGCTTCCAAATCCATTTTCAATAGAATAAAGCTTGATGCAATTCTAAAAGATAGTGTAATTACAAAATCCTTATAAATAAATTAAAATCAACACACATTTAGACACAAGATCCTGTTGTAGTTGCTACAACCACCCTCCAAAATTTTTCCCATGCTTTGATTTTGGAGCCTTCCTTCTATCCACAAGAGCTTATCTTTTACTATCATCAAGTATTCATGCTATGATAAAAGACTTATCTTTTAATGATTCTCTTATGATGTATTGATCCGATTTTGATATCTCTCAAACACAAGCTAACTTCTGACTTGATCCTGTAGCATTTATGGGATTGTCTCCAGAAACTACACAATCTTGGAAGGCAGGCCAACCATGCCTCCAGAAACTGCACAATTCTTCTTGTCAGGCCATCCTTGAGCATGAAAACTGTGCAATTATGGATGGAAGCCCAGCCTTGATGATGAAAGCTACACAAGTAATCCCTTGATCTTAGAAATTGCACAATGCATTGAGTCAAGAAGTTTCCTGCAACACCCTCACATCTACCTAAGAAACCATCCAACTACGGTAAACATATGATGATAAGTTACGATGATATGATTCAACCTTGTAATTCACATTAACCAAGTGGAACTGATAGAAACACACCATAAAAACCTTCCAAATCAGCAACATGACTCCTAGGAACCATCCAAACCTCTCGAGGAACCAGCCCTTAGGTCCCACTAAGTTTTAAGACCAATTAACCCCTAGACACTCCCATTATATGGGCATGCATGCATCCAGAAGGCTTTGGATGCTCCCACAGCATGGTATGTTAGTATCCAAGGACTTTTTTTCTCAGTGTCGTGCCAACATCTGTGGTATTTGAGCCACTTTTTCAGGCCCAGAGCCCAGGTCACTGCCCATAAATAAATGACACCTTCATAATAGAAAGATAATAAGGGAATAATGACACAAATACAATTACATGAATAAGGGCTTGACAGGACCCCCACTGGCCATGCTAGGTATTTCGTCAAACATATCACAAATATGTAATCTATAGGTGTAAACAAAAAGTTTAAGCATAGGGGTCTCATACTTATCTAAGAATCGCTAAGAATCATTGTTCCCTTATATCATTAGCCGCATTATCATCCATTAGGTCATAGATACATTTTTCATTCATTTACAAATCAAAACACGAGGAGATCCATACATCATCACTGTCATAATACATACTTATAACCAACATAATAACAACAGAAATAACAAGGACACATCAGCCACAGAATACACATAATAACCAATACAGATACACAAAAGATGCCAAGGAAAGAATCTCTTATTAATGAATGCAAAAGAGAACCCGAGATGGGACTACCATGTTCCACCCAACCATAGAATGTCTGAGACAATTATTTCTTCATCCATTCATCGTTGTGCCACATTCCAAGCATGAATGTGGAACTCAAACCAAAAGAGCTAACAAGGGTATCCCAAGGCTAAACGACCTCACCTTGAGAAATAGAAACCAAGCTTTACTGTAGTCGATCCCAGATCACTAAGAAAACACAATAAGCATGTAATAATATGTTTTACCATTATATCCACCAGATCCTAGGCTAAAATAAGCATGGATGCCAACGAATTTCTCCACCTACACCATGAGGAATTTTCTTATCTCCTAGTCTCCCAGGCTTTACCATAGTCCATAGTCTGATATAAGGATCACTAGGCCCTAAACTAAGCCACCACCCTCTAGGCTTTACCGTATATCTCTTCATTCAATGGAAATGATTCCTAGGCATAATCAAGGGAAACCACCTCCAGGATTTACCATATATCCCACCATTCACTAGTCAAAGATTCCTGGGCCCACCGAGGCAACAAAAAATCTGCTTTACCAGAACCCACATTTTGGTTCAAGATTTACTAAGCCATGTGTTCTATTATTCAGAGATCCACCTCACTTAGCTTCGAATCCATTTGGTAATCTAGCTCAACCAAAACATTATAACCCCATCAAACCATGGCTATCCTAAAATGGAAAGGTTAGGATCAAAACACTGTCACACCAAGCAAAATCCATGCCATAATAGCAAATATCCACATGCAATACCATGCATGCCAAATTTAGCAAGAAAGACGCACATGCAAATTGATACTTGCAAAGAATCTTGTTGTAGTTGCTTGATTCTACTTT
>APFE031406539.1:15816-38039 GCA_000404065.3 Pinus taeda
GGATTTTATGCTTGTTGTGGGTTATTCTTCACTTGTGCAGGTATCTATGTGCGGATAGCGACCGGCCGGAGATAGAGGACAGGAGCGACACTTCCCCCCACAACAAACAAGCGTTGGATCTCAGGTTGGTCTCCTTGATCGACTTCTAAATTATATAGCTAGGAACTTGCATGCAGCGTGATTGATTGTTGTTAGACCCCTGTGGGGCTAGTGGGATCCACCTCTGTCCGCAGAGGGGATTTACCTCCGCAACAAGAAGGTACAGATTTTGAAGAAATGTTTGCACCTATTTCCAGACTTGAATCCATAAAAATGTTTCTCGGTCTTTCCAGTTTTCGGTAATTCAAATTTTACCAAATGGATGTAAAATAAGCCTTCCTTAATGGAGATTTAGAAGAAGAAGTTTATGTTGAACAACTAGAAGGATTCATTCATGTAAATGATGCAAAAATTGTATGCAGACCCAAGAAGGCTCTCTATGGTCTAACATAGGCTCCAAGGGGTTGGTATTACCGCCTTGACAAATATCTACACCATCAAGGTTTTACAAAAGGTTCTGCAGATAACAATTTATATACAAAGATTGAAGATGATAAATTGCTAATTATTATTGTTTATGTTGATGATATCATTTTTGGTAGAAATGAAGAATCAATGAGTCATAATTTTGCTTCAATAACGCAACAAGAATTTGAAATGTCCTTTCTTGGTGAACTTAACTATTTTCTTGTTCTACAAGTTCAACAAACTAAAGATGGTATTTTTCTTTCACAAACAAAATATCTCAAATAGATCTTGAAAAGGTACGTAATGGAAGATTCTAAACGTGTATGTACACGAATGGTAACAAGATGCAGTCTCAACTCAAATGATGAATCAACAATAGTACATCAACCAACATACAGATACATGATTGACATTCTACTTTATCTAACAGGTACTTGACCTGAAATCATGCATGCAGTAGGAATAGTTGGAAGATTCCAAGCAAATCCAAAGGAATCACACCTTCAGGTAGCCAAAATAATTTTCAAATATCTTCAAGGAACTCAGGACTTTGGACTATGGTATCCTATAGATGCAGATCTTACTCTTCATACATATATGGATGTAGATTGGGTAGGAAGTGTTAATGATAGAAAAATCTCTAGTGGTAGTGCATTTTCTATGGGTTCTAGGTTAGTGTCTTGGTTCAGCATGAAACAAAGTTCAGTTGCTTTATCTATAGCTGAAGCAGAATATGCAGCTCTTGCATCTTGTTGCACACAACTACTTTGGATGATGCAAAGTTTGCAAGATATGCAAATCACAGGTACTGCACCCATCTTCATTCTGTGTGATAATACAAGTGCCATCACTATTTCGAAGAATCTAGTCATGCACTCCAAGACCAAGCACATACCCATCAAGTGCCATTTTCTACGAGAAAAAATGCTTGAACAAAATGTCAAATTGGAGTATGTTCCCTCCAAAGAACAAGTTGCTGATATATTCACTAAACCACTACCCAGAGAAACATTTGAATATCTTAGACAAAATTTGGGAGTAGTTGCTGCATCATCCTATTGTTAAATCCAATTTTTCAGAGGAAGGTTATTATACGCAAGTTTCATGAAGTATAGTCATGTATATATGCGAGTTTTTGTTGCTAAAGAAGCGTATATGTTTTTCTGATAGGAAAAATAGTGGGTCAAACTTTGATATGGGTGCTCCATCTGATGTTGATGATTACTGTCTAACGATATGTCTTGTTCATTAATTTTTATTAGATTAACAAAGATGCCTTGATTAATGACTTGTTAAAAATGCACAGGTAGCAGAGGTTGAAGGGGAGCATTAGCCTTCACATGCATTCTGCATTGTCGGCATTATTGCTGAGTCCAGCTATGGCTTCAAATATTTATACCATTTGTTGCTTAAGTCATGTAAAAGTCTAGGGTCTGATGTGACTTATCATACATTTGAATGAGTCCTATTGGACAAATGATGTAATTTGTATCCCCATTTTGCATGGGATGGATGATGTAATATTTATTGTATTTTTGTCATGTATAAAAAATTGGTATATCCCCACTTGGTTGGGTGGATGATTCAAATTTGGTATATCCCCACTTGGCTAGGAGATTGATGTATGTATGAGTCATTGGTGATAGGAAGGTAAAACTCACATAGGTGAGTTATAGAGTCATGTTATTCTTTTGGAAAATATTTTTGCAAACTTTGCATGTGCTCAGGGGGAGCATGGACGGTTTAGTGCATTACAACATCAAAAAATTCAACATGTTCCTAGGGGGAGCATGATCAATGTTTATATTCAGTTGTTCAAATATGGAAGCCTTCACTTTGGTCACCCCTTTTTCCCTTGATATCAAAGGGGGAGAATATCTTGGTCTGCTTGATGTCAAAGGGGGAGAGTATTTTGGTGTTGGTTGTTATCTCTAACAGTTTCTACAGCTTGCAGTAATCAACACCAACATGGTTTCCATCAAGTCCAAAGGGGGATATTGTTGGCATTATGATGTATGTGTTGTACATGATGGCAACCCACTTGTAGAAAAACAACTCACTTGTATATGGTAACAATATGAATCTACACAACTAGATGAATCTACATGAGAGATATCGGATGTAACAAAATGCATGGGAGTTGTGTTTACAAATGTGACAAAATGCAGGGTAGTGCAAAGGAATCATTTCAGAAGTAATATGGGAAATTACAGTGTAACAGGTCTATTCAGAGGTAACAGGGCACTGGTACAAAAGAACATGAAGATGGAACTAATGTCTACTGATCAGAATAAATAAGGTAAAGGAAAATGTTGATGTAAAGCTGTTTAAAAAGCCTACGCAGGTCCACTTAGTCAAAACAACATATACACGCCGGTCCATAGAACAAAAAGCATGTATACGTATACATGCACCTTCAATAAGGAAAAGTGCGTATGGGATGGAAAATCAAGGTTTTGATCCAAGTTATTGGTCCGAGGTATATGGCCCAAGGTATTGGTCCGAGGTATTTGGTCCAAGGTATTGATGCTAAGTGGTTTTGGTCCAAGGTATTGAGAAGGACCTAAAACTATATAAGGAGGAGAAGATCATTAGGCGAAGAGTGCAAGTAATGAATATCTTATGAAAAGTGAGATCAAAAGCAAATATGCATGTTATGGGTTTATGGTGCTTTGCTTGATCTGAACTAAGGATGAATCTTAGCGGTTGATGGGGATCAGATCTAATGATGGATTAGGATCATGAGACCTAAAATGAATTATTATTATATGGTTTGATCATGGACAGTATAGATCTAAATGCTAGTGCATGATTTACACTGTAAATGTTCTAATTTGGGTATGTCTGAATTCTGGAGGTGTAGCGAGGTTATGAGGTAAGTATTTGTAGATCTGTATGCTGATTCGCTTTGGTGAAGGTGTGTATACATGCTGGTTCAGCTCTTCGAAGAAGCGTATGCAAAAGGAAAACTTGATGTTCAAGCATGAAAGATCTATCGGTGATACTGTTTTATTGATGTCTGTCGATGAAGTCTTCTTAAATTTGAGTGTAAAACTGAATGAATAAGGAGTTTGACAATTGATAGATGGATTGTATAAGTGAGAAGAAGTGATCTTTGTTTTTTCCTGTGTAAAGCTCTATAAGTTGACAATATATGTTCAATATAATTCTCGTTGGTACAGACTTGATTCAAAATTTTATGTTTGTAGTAGCTTTGGAGGTATACGTAGGTTTGATTAACAGAAGTAGCATATACATGTAGTTTGGGTTCAGCCAAGTAGCATATATAGTTTGACACACGAACTTTTTAGGCTTCAGTTGGTTCTGAATGTTGAGGAACATTTCTGGGTTCAGCACAGTGTTCTGATGACAGTGATATGATTGTTTACGATTAACTGCATGTTGGTTGATGAAGTTTGAGTTTCTAAATTTCTGATGGGTTATTGATGAGTCAACGTCTTCATATGTTTTGATATGTTCCAGGAGCATCCATTCTAAAAATTCATGAAACATGGTCCCTGGTGGAAGAGTTGAGTTTTCCGTAGGCTAGCACCTATGTACTAGTAAACATATTGGCTACTACGAGAACTAGGAGGTTATAGCTCCCTTCCAATAGAAGCTGGAGAATAAGAGAATTTTGTAGCCTTCTGCAAGTAGAAGCCTGTGTACTTATATGAGTTTTCATGAGTACAAGATTGTAAACAAAATTTCTTATTATCAAAAGAAAAAAGAGACGACAGTAGCAAGTGGTTTTTACCCACATTGGTTTTCTACCTTAATTCTTGGCATTCATGTCTGTTGCTTACGTGTGATGCTTTATTTTTCTTTTACTGCACTATTTAATAAGTTACTGATGTACTGGTTTAAGATAAACACATGATATATTTTCTAAATCACAAGTTCTCTGGATATACATTGGTTTCTCTAATCACAGTTGCTTGTACATGCCAGTTCACTTAGCGTATATAAATATGTTTGAGAAATAAAATTATTGATCTGATAATACTGATTCACCTGACCCTCTCAATATTATTTCCAATAGAGAGGCCATACTTCTTTTTACTTGTAGCCATATTTCCATTCCGAGAAAGAGAGCACTGTAACCTAACCTTCTAGTCGTGTTTTTCGCTCGAAAGGGTTTCTTAGAGCATATCTTGTTCAAATGTGTGTGAGATATTTTATGTTTTAATTCTCTATTTTATTCATAATTTTCATTCACATGCATGCACTATTAATAATAAATTTAGAGATCTAGAAATCTAAGAAAATTGAAATAGCTTAGAATTTCATATTTAAATATAATTTTATTAAATTTGTTCTGACAAACTGTCTAATGAAATATCTACGGTAATTTATGGATCATAATACTATCAGAGAAGGTTGCTTTGGGTATATTATGGATATTTATAGGGGATCTAAATCGGCAGGGCTATAAATTGTAAAACCCTAATTATAGACAATGGATTTGATAATAAACTTCGTGACCCTACAAAGAATAGGTTTTGGTAGCTAGAAGAAGTCACATATATAAATCATAATATAAATCTTCCCATGGTAGCCCTGAGAAATAAGCTTGGAATATTTGGAGAAGATGGGGATTCAATTGAAGAGAACAAATTAGAATGGAGATTAGGAGATTAGGAAGAAACATAGGACCAATCAAAGAAAGAACTGAGAAAATCTCAACCCCTTTTAACTATAGTGAATAAATCACAACCATTGTTAAAAATGGAAGAACAGGTCAATATCAATTCATACCATGATGATATTCACGCACAGAAGATGAATCACTAGTTGCAACAACTGGAAGTGCATTGGAACATCCACCAAATTCAGGAAGAATATAAGATCTTATTTATGTAACTAAAATTAGAGGTCCATGCCGTAACATGGTGTGAGATTCAAATGAAGACCTTGAGGTGAGAGGGAGAGCCTTGAGTGGCTAAGTGGGATGACTTAAAAACCTTGACAAAGAAAAATATTCACCCTATTGGGTACGTAGGGGACTAGTGGATCTATTGGTGCTACTTCAAGAAAAAGTCAAGGAAAAGCATGTAAGAGTACACCAAAGAGTTCAAAAAGATAATCGTAATGTGAGGTTTCTCCCCAAAGAATCCATATGTAGTCCTCAAGTATTGCAGGGTTTACACAACCATCTTCAAGAGCATGTGATATTTTTCAAGTCTAAATCGATAGACAAGGCTTGTGTATAGAAAAAATACCTAGAGAACGTAGGCCTAAAGGGAGCATAATGAAGTGGATCAAAGTAGAAGGAGCAACAAGACACCTCTAAGGATGGGAAGTATAAATAAAAAGGGAGAAAATATTAAAATGTGATAGCCATATCACACCAGTGAAATGATACAACCAACCACTACAACATTAACAACCATACATATGAGAAATGTTGGAAGTTGAATCTCAAGCTAAACCTGAAGAATAGAAAGAAATATAGTAAGAAGAAGAATCTCATAACCATTTATTTGGGAAACCAAGTTGAAAGTAGCTCGTAAGTGGTCGAGAAAATCAATTATATGTAAGTGCAGAAGGAGGTGAATCTAAGTAGCTTAGAGAAATAGAAAGAGAAGGAAATGACCAAACTCTTCCATATAAAGATACAAGTGAAGAAAACCAAGTTTGATGCTACGTTGACACCGAATCATAAGACCCATATCCATTGTGGTAGGTAAATAAGGATGTAGAGCTGAAGGTAATAAAAAAAATGGTGAATTAGACTTGCTATAAGTGCTGATTTTATTGATGAAAATAACTAGATGTGGGTCCCCTTGATGTATGTGGACATGTGTTTATGAGTCTCTACATGTACATGTGAGATGTAATATTCATGTGGATAACCAACTAGTATCAACTTTTCAAGGATGAAAAACAATTCTTCCTCAATGCACATAAAGGAAAATAAATTTTTTTGTCCATAAGTGAAATTCAAGCCACGAAAATAATCAATTCCAACCAGTATGTTTTATTTTTCTAAGAGAAAAATAGTTTGTATAAGAGTGAATGAGTTGTAAGTGATCCCTAGAGGGGTTTAATAACAAGAATAAACAACAAATGGAAGAGTTGTTTCAAGCATATAGGGATGTGTTTCTACGCCCTAAATGGTTACCAACTAAGAGAGAAGTGGAACATGAGATTCATTTATTTCCAAAATCTCCATTTAAAAACACTGGGTTGTAGAGGCAGCTTGTTATAGAAGTAAGTGTGGTGAAGAAATAGTTGCAACAATTACTAGAATAGGGTGTCATTGAACCAAGTATATCACCATATGAGTCAACCATCATGACTATGCCAAAGAAATATGGGACTTACCTGATGCATATATATTACAAGGCATTGAACAAAATCACACTCAAGAACATATACCCCATACCTAGGATAAATGATTTGACGGATCAGTTGCAGAAGGAAATATACTCCACCAAGTTAGACTTAAATTCTAGTCAGACATTATCAACATAAAACAAATAAATCATTCAATGTGGGATATAGAGTATGGCTACAGTTGAACAAGGAGAGACTACATGGGCTTCGTAAGAAAATCAAGGCTTTAAGGTATGGTTCTTTTGAGATACCGAAAAAGGTGGGTGACAATGATTATCAAATGAATGTACCACTCTATATGTGCATTTACTCAGTTGTGAATGTAGAAAATTCGAAACTCTATGAGATTTCCATGCCACATCATGAAGAGGAACAAGTCCTACCTTTTGTGGAGGATTTCACACCAGATACTTAGGTAGAGTTGATAAAAGATTTTGTTTTATAGAAGAGGTACAAAACTATACGATAGGGATAGAATGACCTTCAATAGATTCTGTTGAAAAGAAAATTTCTAGGAAAATCTAAATGGTAAATTAGAGAGAGGGTGAAGAAAAAAATTCCTCAACACATTTGATAGAAGCTTTTGGAGACCAAAAGTCTCCCAAAATGGGGAGGTGTAGGATGCCACGCCAGCCCCCATTATTCACAAAAAATGGGATAACAATGTGATTATGATGTAGAAGACTCTATAAGAGTCTATTTTGTAACTTTTCTTAAGATTTGAGGTATTCAAAATTAACCACTAGTCGGGTAATGGGTTGTGTTATAACTAGGCGACTGGGAGGAAAAGGGATTCCATTCTTTTGACTGCATTTTTTCGATAATTGAGAAAAAATAGTTAAGAGGGATAGGAGGTAGATCACACATAAAGGATTTATGCACTGTAGTAGCCCAAAAGACACAATTCATACTTCTTTATACCTACCTACAACCATATTTCCGTTGAGAGAAAGAGAGTGGAGTAGCATCACCTTCCAGCTGGGTTTTTCTCCTAAAAGGGTTTCCTAGAGCATATATTTTGCCAATGTGCATGTGAGATTTTATTTTGTTGTTCTCTATTTCCTGCATAACTTTCATTCTCATTCATGCATTATTAACAATAACAAACTGTCCAGTGGAATATCCAGGGCTGTTTACACATCAATATTTCTCTATGTTTTAGTGGTTTTAGCTAAGAGTTATCATGTAAGATGAAATATGTTTTTGAATAGAGTTCTAAACAATTTTAAGCTGTCTCTTGTGTTCCATGTTGTTTAACCTCTTTTTATTGATTATATACCATTTCATAAGAATTTTATCCCAAAGGGGAAACATTTTCCTTTATGATGAACGTAGGATATGCGTATTTCTATTTATTTTGATATTAAAGGTTATAAAATGGTCATATATTTATTCTATGTTTCTCCACTTCTTGGAGAGATTTTACCTAAAATATTGCTTCTCAAATAGGAGATCTTTCTATCCTATATTCACAACTATGTTGTTTTGTAATTGTTTTCAAGTCATTAATAATATTTCACCGCTATTTATCATTTTATAAATGCCATGAATAGGTTGGGGTTGTGATGGATTTAGATGTTGAAATATTTATATGAAGGAACTTCCTCAAATTTGTTAATTAATATAGAACTGTCATACGTGATATTCTTATATTTAAAGATCACAATTTTCATTTTGTCATTATTAATAATCATATACCTCAAGGATTCTTAGTGTTTTCCAATATTATAAGGAATCCTCCCCAAAGGGAAAATCCTCATGAAAGAAAAAAAGAAGAGCAATGATTATATTAGAAAGATAGGAGAAAACAACCTTTTTCTCTGAAACTCTTTTAAATAATCAATATGTATGCCACGAAAGGTGGGGGATAAGGAGCACTTTGATATTGCAATTAATTTCTTTAGACCAACCTTCAATGGTATTATAACTTGAAATAACATTCTCATATAACCTTTTAACAACATAAATCTTTATCACTACAATTATATTCCAAATGTTTTGTAGCACCCCAAGTCCTTAGCCCCTACAAATATTGTAATTGTAATTAATTATGTTAATTATGCTTGTATCATTATGAAAATGTTAATGGGTTAAAAGGTCCGTAATAATTGTAATTATGCTTTAGTAATAGATTATGAAGAGGTGGAGTCTTATATGAACCATGATAAGCAAGGAGAGGGGAGGGAAACCAACACAAAAGGGATTTATGGAATTAATCATTGCTAATAAATTATAGGTTGAGCAAAATATTCATAAACACTAAAATTTTCAACTTTCCATAGGAAAATTCCTATTGGAGACAGTGCGATAGGAACTTCTATATTTATGGAACAGGTTGGATTTTATCTCAATTTTCTTATCAAAATTATGGGCCCAATCCAAGTCAAAAAATATCCTTTCACCATGATAGGTAGGTCTTACATAAAATGAATTATGTAAGAAAACTCTTGAAGGAAGAAAGGAAATAATGGATACCAACACCCATTATGGTGTAAGAGATAGAGAGAAGCATATGTTGGTATAGAAGACAATGAAGGATGTGTGCATCAATGAGAATGGGTAGATGAGTCTCTCATGTGGATATTAAAACGAGGATATGAGCATTTTGAGAATAAAAAATATGTATTCAAATATAATCCACGTGATTCGAAGAGAGAATCTAGCATTATAGTATTTAACATTAGCCATGAATTGGTCATGAAATTATTTAATATAGGAACAAAAGAAATAAGAAAGGGGAATTGTCAAGGTATACTTGGTGTTGGAAAAAGACTCCCTATGTTATGCAAGCCCACTGAGGAAATGGTGTGAATGATAATAGGTTGTGGGTCAACTGGTTAAAATATATTACATATATTTATATTTGGATGGAAGAGAATGAAGTCATTGAACCACTAATGGCCTAAGAGAGAATTTCCCTCCAGGTGTTTACTATGTATAACAACAAAGAAAACCCCATAAAAATGTGAAAAACTCTAGGTATAGTGGGATTTCAAGAAAAAATGAAGAGTATGATCCAACAAAGGAGAATGGATTAAATGAATCCACCATGTAATGTTTAGTGATAACTTCCTAAATTGTTTGATTGCATGGTCTGGCTTGCGGGTGGCTAGTTGCAAAGGATAGATTATATAGTTGAGCCTAGGGTGGGATGGAACATGGCCTACCTTTCATCATTACAAGAAGAATTTATATTTTTGTGATAAGTGCCCTTATGGAATTTGAATCTTCAATTTAAAACATATTAAATGAAATCAAATTTATCTTAAGAAATTATATATATGCATGTACTTGTCTACTAAATAGACATTCAAGTCTATGTGATAGTTGATCATGCTTTGAAGTGGTAAATATGGTCATGATGATTCTGTGATATTATTATGCCTTAATATATATCTTAGTGTTCTCTTATGACGTGTTTCCATGGTTTTGAGCATGAGGGTGAGAAATATTTAGTTCTAGTTATATTTAATGTTTATGTTTCTATATAACTGTATCAGATAATATATTTTGGCTTAGAATAATAGGGCATATTAAACTATTATAATTTCGGAAAAATATAATGGCTAGTTGGTTGCGCAAGGCTCGAGTGAGTCTTAACCAAGAGAGATTGGCCTACTCTAGATAGGAAGAATAAGTTTTTAGTATGACGTGATGACTATAAGGTCTTATTTATGATGTGTAATTAGATCTAAGATCAAAATAATTGATGGTAAAGTGGAGAATCAAAGGTAGGATTCTTCATATAACAACTAGAATTAATCATTATAGAGTTCACTGAAGACATCTTGAGTTAGTTTGAAGTTTGCTAGAAGTTTTGATTTGGGCTTCTCTACACTTCATTGGGATAGTTGAGTATTTGAAAAAACATGTTGTAACCTTTGCCCATTACCAATTAATTTTCAAAATTCCATATTTATTATGAAAATATTTTAAGGTCTCAAATGGGGGAAAAATGTGAACCTTGGCCTCTTTTACTGCTTCAAGAAAAGCGTAGAAAATGGTTATGGAATGAAGGATTTTAGACGAGTCTATAGGATGGTAAAGATATCTATGTGGTCATAATTTATATGGGTAGTTCAATTCCCTATATAATTCCCTTTCAATTCTCACTATAGGATAATGAATTTTCTTAGTAAGCCTATTTTTAAATGGAGAATTTAAGGTTTGAATTTGAAAATTTGGGGATTGGAGCTTTGAGCCCAAAACTTGGTCACATCTGCTAGTGGAGGCCATGGTTATGAGATACCTATAAGAGGAATTAAGTGTAATTTATAACTAAACTAATATTTGGTTATTAAGACTATATTTAGAGTTATAGTGACTAGCGGACTCATGGGATATGTGTTAGAGACTATAGGAATGGTCCAATATCACAAGAGTAAGTCCTTAGAGGGGTTTGTGGTCAAAACCTAGTTATAAATCCATCATTTCACAAAGATGTGCCTATTTATTGACACCCATTAACTAAATAAATTAATATGTGTTAGAGACTATAGGAATGGCCTAATATCAGAAGTAAGAGTAAGTTGTTAGAGGGGTTGGAAGTCAAAACCTAGAGAGAAATCCATCATTTCACACATATGTGCCTACTTATTGACATCCATTAACTAAATAAACTAACAGTCAATAAATAGAATCTTAGTTTCCCCATTGGCCTAACAGATTTATTAACAAAAATTTCAACTAACATAGAGATGGATCCTTCTTAGTTAATAATCTATCAACTAGATTGAACTATGTGAAGGAGAACACAGGAAAGGATTTATGGTGGCATGGTGGTTCACTAACCAATCTAGAGAGAACAATAAGAAAAATGACTTGACAAAGACAAAATGTTTGGAACCTATGAGGTGTTGAAGATCATATGTGGGGTTGTAATATCCCTTGGTAACCTAGCAAGAAAGTGCACGGAGTTAGGAATTTTTTTCATAATTTTCCAATGTGTAACTTTATAAATTACCTTTTATATTACCTCAATGATCATGATAATAACCATCATGAGTACCTAAATAAATATTTAATAAAAGCATATTGAGTTACACAACCATTCATTGCCATTGTTGTAGTACATTAACTTAAATTTCCTATGATAACTATGCATTGATTCCACGATTGTTTTCATTTAATTAGTAAATCACATACTTGATAATATAAACATCACATCATGAAAGAAATTAACATCATAAAAGTGGCACAATGAACAATCAGATAATTATACACCGATATACCATGGAAACCCCGTAGGGTGAAAACCAACAAATGTTTAATTTTATTATTAAACACTCACTAGTTGTTCACCCCTCACCTAATAGTTATAAGGGAATCCATCCCTTGACCATTGTCATAAAATATTACATAGAAAAACCATCTTACATGAAAAATAACTAGTTATAAGCTATTACAATCATTATGATATCATTTACCCATGAATCCTCCATGTCTATGGATTTATGGTTGGATGATTTCCATTAGTGGATCATATTGGAGTTAGAGTTTCTCAATCTACACAATTATTTATCTGCTACAATGTTAAATATGAGCTATCCTTTGCAAAAGTCACCATTATTTCCTGTCATTGCTTTCGTCAACACACTTGATATCATGATTAGATAAAATATTAACAAACCAAAAATCAATCTTTCTTAATGACACTTCAACATCTATTTATGTCCATGCATAAAACATAAACAAAATGTAATAAAATATCTTATTTAACATCATTGCACATGTATTAGTAATAAGAAAATCACTATCAAGCGTTATCTTTCCAACAAAACACTAATATAATCTTGCTTGCACTGTCATATTCTTTCCAAAGGAAAGCTAACATACTAGATATTGTTCTTGTGCATGCAAATGCATAACACGATTTTAGGTTAACTAGCCCAGCAAACAATTTTCTTTGTACCTACTATGATGTTTTCTTTTCCAAAGGTGTTAACTCAATAGATTCTTTACTTGTGAATGTGAATGCATGTTATTTTCTAAAAACATATTTTCCACAGGAGATCTATTCACGATGGCTATTATGTATACAAATGCAAGCTCTATTCCAAACAAATTTAACATAATCGTTATAATTTCTTGCATCCAACTACTTGTCCTCTCCAACATAGAATAACATGATAGCTTGTTCTTCCTGCATGCGAAGCATGCATTTCTTTCCAAAAGAAACTAACTAAATCCTGCATGAAAACCACATTTCTTTTCCAAAGTATCGAATGCATAACATTTATTATTTCATGCATGCAATAGAGATATTTTCATCTTACCAAATGATCTAGCTCAATAACTGTACACAATATTCTCCCAAAATAAAGCTAATACCATAGCTAATCCATTCATGTACATAAATACATATTATTTTTCCCAAAAGAAGGCTAGCACAACCAATAATATATGATTTCATCTTTCTTTTCTCATGAATTCTAATACCAAAGCTATAATTTTCCATGCATGCAAGTGCATATGTTTCTTTAAATAATCTTCCAAAATAATCCTAACACAATAAAACATGTGATTACTAGTTTTCCTTTCTAATGATCTAATTAGAAAATGCATAGAATGACATGCTTTTCTCTTATCTTTATTTGAAAGAGTTTTTTTTTTTTGTAAGTTGGGTAGTTCCAATTTCTATTTACACAAAAAAAAAACATTACAAAGTCAGGGTGGTCTCACCCCACCCTGGAGGGAAACTGGGTATATTGACCACCAATAATTTTTCACAGCAGCCCAAAAATAGAATGTTTGAAACTGTTATTTCCTGGTTCTATACCCTTTGTCTTTTTCCCTATTTCTAACTATATACTATTTCGTATTTATAAAAACATCATATTTCTGCATGCCTAAAGTAAAGTAAAGTAAGCAGATCCTATATCAAAACTGAACATGCCTTTGATCATTATTTTTCTGGTTCAGCTTGCTGAACTTTCTCCTTCTTCACCAGCGCTCCACTTGCCACCAGCTGCTGTTGCAGGTCCTCCAGTCTTTTCTCTTGCAGGAGGAGGGTTATGACTATATCCTTCAATTCTTTTTTCACATTCGGAATACTCTGGACCATCTCAGCCATCTCCATGGCGACCTGTTCCAAGGCTTTAGCCATGAGCCTTTTCATGACCCAGTACAAGTGAAGAGACTACTTGTAAAGGGTCATTCTGCCTCTGGTATGACCAGGGTCAGGCATGAGAGCAATCCAATCCTCCATCTCTTCTTCAGATTGTGCTTGGAGGGCTTCTTCTTCCCAGTGTTCCATAATTCTCCTGATCTTGGGATTGGACTTCTCCCTATACTCCTTCTCAGCTATTCTGACTCTGTTCCCAATAGTTTGCCTTGTCTGCCTCATCCCTTCACCCCCCGCAGGCTCAGCCGCCTCCTCCAGATTGGGGCTGCATTGCTGTCCTCGTTGGCTTCTCCCCTTCGCCAAGTCTTTCCTTTGGCGACCGCCTCTGCCTCTGCGGCCCTTCCTTCCTCTGGAGCCTCGTCTGCCTCTGCCTTCCGACTGGCCCGGGACATCTCCTGTTTCTTTGATTTCGTCTGCAGGGTGGTATTTCCATCATCCTCTCCACTCATCATTCTCCTGGTCTTTCTCCATTTCCTCGCTCTCGCCTTCCGATATCTCAAACACCTGCATTTTCACCTGCACTACATCTTCCATCTTTCGTTTTCCTTTCTTGTCTTCTTCGGGCTTGCTTTGGTCTTCATGGCCACTGCTGCGCATCCATCTCCTCGCGCTCCCTCTTCCTTCCGCCTCCATCTCCCTTCGCCCGCTGAAATAACCTCCACCCTCTTCCCTCCAGGGTCTGTTAAACCTACAGTAGCGTCCTGAGCGCCTGGTATGAGGTGAATTGTTCTGCTCTCGGCGTTGTTCCCGTCGCCACCCTGCGCTCTCACGACGCCTCAGAATGGCGGTATCAATTACTGTTTTATGCCATTGGAATAGCCCGAGGCCCGCGTCATTATGAGCTAAAGCCTTCACCGACCTGCCGTCCCTTCCATTAGTCACCGGACCCTCTCCACTACTCTGCCGGTCGTTCCACTTGACTATGGCCATAATGCCTTGATCGTCACCTGCTGCAGCCTGATCCATGCGCCGCCGATTCATAATTTCTTTCCTTGCCAGCTCATCCAGCCCGATCGGGCGGTCAGTTTCCTCCTGTAGAATACTTTGTTGCTTCATCATGATCATGGTTTAAAATTATTTTGAGACCATCCCAGCTGTGATCTCTCTCTAGTGATGTCCAACTTCTATCCAGTTTACTACCTGCTTCCTTGCTACCCCAATTTGCTAGGAAATCCGTCGCCTTGTTCCCATCTCGTCGGACATGATTGATGGTCTTATAATCAATCTTGTTTAGCAATTCCTCAAAGTCTTTGATGATAGCTGCTATCCTCCAACTTTTAGCGACTTTATCCCACCTCTGCCCATCCTTGAGTTTCCGCAACATCTCAATCGTGATTTGTGAATCCCCTTCAATTTCCAGGTTCAGGTATCTATTTCGAACAACTATCCTCAGGCCTTTGTGAACAGCCCAAAGTTCAGCTTCATTGTTCGTCATCTTTCCTACCCATTCAGCAAAAACCCATCTGGTTTTTCCTTTTCCATCTCGGAAGATACCTCCAAGACCTGTCGGGCCTGGGTTACCCTTCGAAGCTCCATCGAAGTTCAATTTGATGGAGTGAATCCTGGGGTAGCTAAAAATATTTGGACTTTGAGCCTGTGGTTTGCTTTGCCTCTCTTTTCTTGGGTAGATCAAACTGAATTCTAAGTTTAGCAATGAGGCTATTCTTCCTTCATGTTGATCCATTTTTCAATCTTCCTCATCCCATCTGTCTGAAAGCACAGTTTCCCTGATTGCTTTACTTATCTCTTCCCAAACCTTTTCTGGCCTACTGTTTTGCCCCTTTATTTGAAAGAGTTATAATACAGAAAATACTTCATTGAATATATATATATATATATATATTCCAAGAAATGTAACAAAGTAATTATTCTTTTTCCAAAAGCTAGCTAACTCACTTATTATGCATGTAATACAAAATAGTTTCCTTTGAGTTCACATATCAAACAAACTTGTAATATGTCCTCAAGAAATAGCATGAATAACAAATATTTCTCAAATATCACAACCAATTGACTTTTATGCAAACGTTTATGTGAACTCTTTCTCAAAAACGTTACTTATCTTTTTCCGCTTGACTCAAAATTTTCATGCATGTAAAATCACACATTCATTTCCGGTAGATCCAATATACTAGGTATTATTCCTATTCACATAAGCACATATTCTCTTTAAGAGTCCAATATTTCTCTTTAAAACTTTAATGCATATGCGTTATGAGAACATCCTTGGTAATATTTTGAATGAAATAGCTTAATTTCTTTTCAAAAATTATCAACATAATTTCTCTATTTTTATCGATGCGAATAACTTATTTCTTTTCAAGAAATATCAAAATAAATATTCTATTTTTGTGCATGCGAATAATTTTTTTACTTTCAAGAAATATCAAACTTAATAGTTATTTTTTCAGGCATGAAATTAGTTTATTTCTTTTCAAGAAAGTTAACACAATAGTTATCTATATAAATACATAAACTTATTCTTATTGTGCTAACAAATCAAATGGAAACACTCTATTTTATTATGTTTTTCTTGTTTTAGTCATCAACTTAGTGCACGATTTCATGATTTCCAAACGCTGGGAAACGAAGTTTTGAAAGATAAAAAAAAAAATGTTGATAATGGGTTCATTAAAAAAACTCTCTCACTTTTTATATAGGTGTCATGGTTTGAAAGATTCAATGAATCTTTGCATCCAAGTTTTCAAGATTTAAATATTAAATATTTTTTTGTTTTTGTCATCAACTTTAAGCACAATTTTTTTAGAAGATGAAAACATTGTCTTTGAGAAGATGAAAACACGTTTTTCAAATCTGAAATATTTTTTTTGGCATGAATGAGCTCATTTAAAAAAAAAACGTCTTTTTTGTTTTATATATATATATCACAATTTGGGAGATACGAAGATATATTTGGATCATAAATTCGGATAAGTGATGCAATTCACACAAATATTTAGCAATGAAAATCTTTTAAGAATTCAATGAACAAAACAATTATTTTTATATGCATGGAAGTCCAGAGAGGTTTTACCAAGAAAATAATCTCGACTCTTTATCATATGAAAATTTTCAAGCAAATAAATTTGATTCTTATTTCTTCATGCATGATAACATAATAATTTTCAAAGAATATAGTTACTTATCTTTTAATGCATGTTTAGAATCTATCATTTCATTCTCTTTGCTCCATTCTACATGCATTATGTTATTAGTTCTTATATTTTCCCATAGGCTTATAATAAGTAGAATTAAGAAAATGCATAAGCTTTTTTAAATCCTAAAAACACTCCATAAATCACTCCATAAATTATTTTTTTTTCTTAAATCATAAAATCACTCCATAAATCATATCTTTCTAAATTCTACAATCACTCAATAAATGATCCATAAATTTCTCATGCTTTTATTTTCATGGTAGATTTGTTTTTGCTTGATGAATAAAATATCACTTATCCATAAATTTTCTAAAACTATTACTCATTATTTCTAAAACTCATAAAATATACCAATTTAGAAATATAATTTATTTAGATAGAAAAATATAAATCCTATCTAATAAGAATTTAATATTATTATAATTAAGAATTACAACAATATTCTTATTGTAATATCAATATAAGAATAAATAACATTTAATTATTCAACAACCTCATTTAACTAATGTTTTTAAGATAGCTTAAGCTAGGGATATTACATGGGTCTCTCAAGATTTGAGTTCTATCATTGTCCATATCTATATATAACTCTCATTCCACTCAACAGTATGTCACCTAAAAAACAAAGGTATGGATACACCAACATGGATGTTTAGGTCGACTCTAATTCTCTAAATAACCCAATTATAAAGCTATTACAAACTATATCTTTTTCTTCCGCAAGTAGAAACAAAACAATCCCAATTTTTCTAGTTCTCTTTCCTGCTCCCTTTATACAACCCCAAAGAAAAGAATAACCTTCTTTGTAATGACTCTTAACTTTCGACTTACGTCCAAAACTCCAATACAAAGTGCCTAAGAAAAATCAATGTTAAAAACTATAAAAATCGTAATCACGAATAATTCTCTCTAACTACCACGATTTTCATGCATATAAACATCATTTTCCTTAACCATATAACCAATCATCTTTAACTACCATGATTTTCATACATATAGACATCCTTTTCCTTAACCATATAACCAGTAATCACGTAAAACCAACTGACATCAACTCTACCTCCCCAATTTTCATTCCATACCAAAACCAAGAACAAGAATGAATGAGGATATCACTAACCATTAAATATAACTAGCAATTGTCCCAAAAGGTACAAAGATAGGCCGATAGGATTATTAAATTGGAATTGTTGAATTTTTCTAAAAGAGTTAATTGGTTTGTGGAAAACTTTGTTTTCTTGGACTGGATCATTGTGCAATTACTTTTCTTTAGATGTTTCGTTTATATCTATATTACAAGGAACACATTAAATGTCTTATTTCATTTTAGAGTAAGCTAAGAACCACAAAAAACAAAACCCAGCCCTGCAATGCCAGAGCATTATCCCCATTCGAAAGCAAAGAAATAGCAAATATAAATGCCAATGTTCCAGTCTTGACTGCGCAAACCAATCATTGCCATCTGAAAAGTCAAGAAAATAAAGACGATGACCAGTTAAGGAGATGATAGTGACCCTTTCTCTGGCCTTCTTCGACTGCCTTTCGCCCGAGAGGCTTCATGCTCACACACATAAAGAAGAATGTCGACTTCAAAAGCTGCAACGTTGTCCTGCAGGGGAACAAAATTAGACAACTACGCACATGGAAATTTAGCAAGCTGTCAAAACCATGAGTTCTTAGAGATTTTACCTCACAAACTCTAGTCACAAAACTACAAAGGGACCAACCTACACTAGATTGGTACTGTGTGAGATGCATTTCAGTCAATGTGAATCCATAGATAGACATTTGATAATGCTCTCCAGCCAAGGATTGAAAGTTCTTTGCCTTAGTTTTGAATATTTATCATCTGTAAGATTTCATGTCAAAATTATGATCAGCTAAAAGTTATTTATTGTGCATTACATGTTAGTTGTATTCCTGCATACAAGTTAAATTCATCATCATAAATTAAACATGCCCAAGACTGATGCATTTTGTCGAAGAATAAATGCGACAATGTGAGTCATGCTGGGCCTCGCTGTGAATTAGTACACAGAGTTGTATATTTTTTCATTAATTCCATTATGATCATATAGGCATTAGACTACGTTACTTCAAATTTCATTACCATACTTCTCATAAGTCAAGGTAAAAGGAAGGGAGATAGGATCTATACCATGTATACAGGAATCCTATTGCTGAGCAAACCATCTTAGATAAGGCACTTCGAGGCATAAATTAGATATAATCATGTGCCCCACTACGTGATAAAGAGATAGAATGATGTGGGAATTGTTCGGCTACGCTTTATCTTCTAGTGGTGAACTATGATTATATAAAACTAAACACTGATAAAACTAAAGGCAGGACTACCCATTAAAGAAATGATATTGGACTTAATCATCGCATTCCCTTAATGATGAATAGTCTCGAATACATGTTTGATAACACTTTATCTTGACTAGTTATGTTTCAGGGATAGAAAATAGGTCCCTAAAAATACTTTGCTGTTAAGCATCTGATTTAGTCCTCAGGTTGCCTGTATTCCCTCATTTTGATATTGACTCACAAAGATTTCCATACACTGAAACATCTGTGCAAACCTGATATGTAACCAGATTATCTTATCATCAAGACGTGTCAGGCCACATAGAAGCACTGCTCACAGGTCTTTATTTCTATTCAAAATCATGGGATTGGCATTCCCTTGACAGGAGTGACTGACATAAAAGTGTATTGTGTTTCAGGGAAATAGATTGTCTTTGAAAATTCTATACATTGTTGAATCAGAATCCTGAGAATAAGAGTGAGAAGCAAAGATCCGTTTCTCACTGTGGGTCACCATTGACAATGTCACAAAGTTCAATATTCAATGCCCAGTCTGGATCACCTAACATATCACTGGTTGCTCCCTTGACTAATGTAGCTACCCCAAGAAATCCCGTTTGTTGGATAGAAGCAACCCTGATTCCTGCCTTGAGTGGATAAGTTCTCTCCCCTGTAAAATTCACAGGCAAACAAAGGATGATTAATGATATTTTCCTAAGATCTTAAATCAAATATCGCCATTATGAATAACACATAATTATAAGAATGTCCAGTGGGCTGTTTCACATGTGCTTTCGTTGCATAGACATGGATTCAGTACCCTCGAGAACTTGTTCCAGTGTTAATGCCAGCAATTTGTACTATCTTGTGATATTTCATTGTCATCTGAGCCTAGGCTGTTTGTCCTAGGCACCACGGTGGGCAAACGAAGCCAAATGCAAGTGCAAATCTAGAGTAATCACGCGGCTTGTAACCCGAAGGTTTTTGGCCGGTGAGGGTCTTGCCTAAAAGGGAATTTAACCACCAAAGAAAAACACAGAAAGATAAGCCATTCATGTCTCAGATGAAATTAGGGTAGCTTCACAATAAACTAAAATTCAGAAGAGTCATATGTAGTTCATGTGCTGTAATTTACGTGGCCATGAAACACTAACTGCGTAGTATCGTTGATCGAATGTTATTGAAGTTTTACATTTACATAAACAGATGAATCACCTGCTGCTGCTCTACCAGTGAAGCTCTAATGCTTATTTATGTACTATTACTAAAATTAACTAGCAAAGCTGCTAAATCTACTTGCATTATTGCTTAATTATATTGAAACAGCAGAGTGATGATTGAACTGTAACCTTAATTTAGCAGTCTATCTGTACTCAAATTTAGTTACTTTAAGCACCATCTTCGGCTATTGTTTTTACCTGTTACAAAATTACTTGGACATGAGCTGTTACAGATCTGCAACACCATGGCTGAGTTTCTACCAAGTTCATGGATAAATAGCAAACAATTTTAATATACAGTAAAGGAATCTAGTTATGTTCTAAGACCATTCAGTTAATTCCTAGTCTGTTGAATTGAGCATACCTTGCAGAGCGACAGCACCCCAGTAACCAGCCGGACCTCTCTTATGCAGAATCACTCCAAAATTATTTCCACCTTGGAGATTTTGAAGGTGCATGGAGGGCACAACTGACTGCCTATCAAACTCAAACCATGCTTTACACAATTGTTTCCGAAGGATGGAAAATGAAGTTGGGAAGGCCACAGATTTGATTGATCGCTCGATAATGCCGCAACATTGCCTCGATTGTCTCCTCTGCAAGCACAGCCTCTCGAGGCAAATTAGAGAATGGAAGTCAAATTTCGAAAAGCTCTTTACAGAGCTTCAAACCGACATTTATGTGTTTTAGAATGCTCGAGGGATTGTTACGTCGGCACTGCATCAGAAAGAGCTATTACAAAATGCCAGCACAATACTTTGTGCCAGGATTAAACTTATTAGATGGCTGTGGTGTAAGAGATTGCAAATTGAGGATTGCTACTGTATAGTATATGATTCATGGAAGTAGACAAACAACTTCCCTTGAGAAAACTGCATTTTGACTAATGGCAACATCCAAGACATCAGAGGCAGGTATCAAACAGTCATGTGGGGTGAGCACTTGTTAGGCATCAGAATCTGGTTCTCTTAAGAACTTATCAGAAGGCGGAATCTCTCAAGTACTGGAAGCAAGAAGCTTGAAGAAAACATTAATAATTGGTTATTCCAGTGTACAAGAAGTAAGCAACGTGAAACAAAGTTTGAAGACAGGAGTTATATTACCAGCATCTGAGAAAGATATATTGGAACAAGCACCCAAGGTAGTTGTTTCCCAGGTTGCAGAATTGGCATCTCATAAAATACCACCAAAGGTTGTGGTTACTTCTTCATTATCGGAAGCAGGTCCGTTACAATCACCCACATTGAAACATGCCCCCCTATTCTGGGGGTTTATCAGGTGACTGGTGAAATTTTCCAATTTAATAATCCTATCGGCCTGCAAGAGTGACATAAAAGAATGGGAAAAAGAAGTAAAAATATCTTCAAGAGTGACATAAAAGAATGGGAAAAAGTGGTGAAAATATCTTGCCATGCCAAAAAGGCAACTCAACCGATATTTGGAAAAAGCAATCACACTTCAAATCAACGGTTGAAATTGTCTCACCTGATCCAACGGAGCAGGGTAAAAGTGTTGACGATTGTTGATGCATAGGAAGACCTATCGGCCTAAATACAAATATAAATA
>APFE031406539.1:48854-67796 GCA_000404065.3 Pinus taeda
AATTGATATTATAGTCTCACTTATACATCTATTTTCTATATAATCTATTAATAACTTAAAGTCTCTCGATTCTTATAAAAATTATTCTATTATTTTTCATAAACATATAAAATGCATAAATTTTATATATTCTTTTACTAACAACATATTTCAAAATAATATAATGCATTGATAACAAAAAACAATATCCCTTCGATTGTAAATATTTATAGCTCTCTGTTATACCCCCAATTCAACATGACTTTTCGTAATTATTTATGTGTTCCTTTAATATTATATAATGTCTTTCTTTCAAATATTTTTAACTACCTTTAATAGCGAGCTTCAATTTATGATATTTAATGTTTTTCTTTCAAACATTTTTTCCTACTTTTAATAGCTTGGTTGGTCTTATGGGCAACTTGTTTAGGAGTCATATAAGGCCTTGAAATATCAAGTTGTCAAATAATTCAAGATAAATACTTATAAGCATTTGTAGATGCATTAGTTATTTAAGAATGTTGAGAGAAAACAAAAGCCAATTAATGCCATTTGTTGTGGATTTTTTTTGTTATAAATGATTTTAATGCAAATAGAAATTTCATTGTTTTAAATAAACACTTTTGAATCTTAACTTTATCAATTTAATTATAAAAATCCCCCTACTTAGAAAACTTAACAATTCTATTTGTTTAATTATTTTAAAAATTGTTTTGATATTCTAAAGTAGAAACCTATATTCAAAAGTTGAAGAATATATAAACTATTATAATGTCACCTAAACAATGATGGAACCTTGCAAATCAAAAGTTTTAATAATTAAAAAATTCTAAGATCTTTATCTTGGCCATGAGGGGAATTTTTACCTTAGATACAATAAATTCTGCTATGAGTTACTTTTTCCATAAGGGAAAGGTAATAAGAAACAATTTTATATTAAAAATTAAATAAACTATAATAAATTGTAATAATATATAACTGGAAAAATATAATGCCTATTTTTCTTTGTTGTGATGCTTTCCAAGTATAGGAGTCTGTTCTTAGTACTTGGGTGGTTTTTAAAGTCTAGTTGGTTGAGAGATTCTCTCCAACTAGTTAGCTTCTTAGAATGGTGTGTGGTTGAGATATTCACTTAACCAAGAGATTGTATGTCCAAGATAAACTAGCTATCTCGAGACATAGCCTGATATATTTACATTATAATTTTTCTTCCATGTGAAAAAAATTTGGAGTGGATTTAGAATATCTTTGTTAATATCAAAGCCTGTATCGGCATGGGCCTAGCCTCCCTCATGGGAATGCCGAGGGAAATAGAAAATGTATGTTTATTGATGGTAGACTGAAAGGGTGTGTATGTCTGTCCATCATTTAATTGCTTTCCTGGTTAGTGTTTACACAACGAGTATGCTGTGAGGAGTGTGTGGATCACTATAAATCTCTAACGCACAGTGTACATGAGTAGTGCGAATTTTGGTGTATTGGAGTAGAGCAGAGTGGGGTGTCGATGTGTGGAGGAGTTTCCTTCAAGGATCTTAGGATGCATATTTTGTTTTCAGTTGAAACGTTCTTCTCTGTAGTCCATTACAATGGAAATTAAAATGTGCTATGTATCTCTATTGTGGCTATGTTGTTGAGTATGCTCCCTCTTTGGTCCGTGTTTGTGATCCCAGTAGAAGAAGAAAATTTCCAACATATAAATGGTTCGTTCAGCGTATGGACGCATTCCCTTCGAGTTATTTCACAGCTTTCGTTTCATGAATGTGAATGTTGATACTAACACCTCCTCACCTCTATAAGGATTAATACGTAGTGGGATCCTAACATGTGCAAGATTTTGATTCGAGGTTACATAGTTCTACCAGTTCAAGTTTTTTTTTTTTTTTATTATTATTCCATGAAGCCTGCCTTCGTGGGTGCTTCTATTGGTATGTCTCATGTGTTGTGCAAATTTAAATTAATGTCTGAATCCATATTATAAAGCTATGATCCATGATCTCTGAAGAGAAGAGTAGATATCACCCACTGATTTTCCGACAATGATCACTAAGGAAACCTTGATGACTCTTAGATATTTCGCCAACACTGTTGTGGAAATTTGTCATGACAATGTAAGGGACCAAAAAAGAGGAGTATTCATGGTTTTATTTATGTTCCATTTAATATCATCCTAGGATCAATTTCAATTTTCTTTGTGAGTCGCCGACTGGTGTGGTGATAACTTAGGTGTCTGATCTCCTCTGAGACTCGTGTGGTAAGAGTTAGGGAGCCATGAAGTTTGACATAAGGTGATTGGAGAGTGACTTTTCGAACTAATTAGAGAGAGTGGATCAGTAGGCAGATCTGTTTATAGTGTTTGTGCTTTTTCGAGGTCAACTTGTAGAGCATGAAGCGGCATGAGTGTCTTTTAAGAGATGCGTGGGAGATTGGGGTCATCACAGCGGGGAAGGTTGGTGGTGCATAAGATTGAGCTACAGGTAGCGTGGAAGATTGGTATGTGGAGCGTAGTGTAACATTGATAGAGTGTAGTTTATCAGTCTTGCAAAGTGGATTGTATCGTATCACCATTGGAGGTGGTGTCAAGATTTTTTTTATTTTTCGTATAATTTCTTTGTTCTGTGCAATTTTTCCTTCATTCTAGCTGTCGAATCTGTTGAATCGACTGCCAGTATTACTCTTTGGTCTGTGCTGAACCGAAATGGAGTGAACTAAATATCTATGACAGTCCACTACTAGTGCATGAGTGAATACTAGGTAACTGCATTAAACGTGTTGCTAGATTTCCATCTTACAATAATGGATAGATAGTGTTGAGCACATTGGCAGTCTCCAGAAATGGCTACAAGAAGACCATATTGGAAGTGCGTTGAAAGATTTGATTTGGTTCATCTTTATGAGATATCTTGATAGGTATGGCGAGCCTATTGGAGCAATGACGACATGTGGACATTAGGGTGATTTGTTTTTTCGTCGTCAGAATATTGAATATATTGAGTTTTATTGACCCTAGCTAACTCAATGTAGATAAAGCTATTTTGTTAGAAATCATGACTTTAAAAATACACGTTAACTATGGGTTCCAAGACTTAATTGACAAACACAAATATTCTCAAGATGTGAACAATTTCAATAGAGGAGGTAAAGAAGTAGCAATAGAGATTAAAGGATGATAAACAACTAGGTGAAATTGTGTGAGTTTGTGGAATACACTCATGATTGTGGTGTATTATGTGTCACATACATTTATTAGTATGAAATTCTAGGATGTTTTGTAACATTAGTTGAAAAGTTTGTAATATTATATACCTGAAGTTGTGTTGTTAGTCTTCTAAGACATGTATAGCCCCATGGAATTCGTGGTAATCTTGAAAACACTTTGGATGTGTAGATTTGTGGTAAGACAAGACGGAAACCACTTTGCAGTTTAGGTTTAGGGTAAGACAGAAACCACATGTGCAAGTGAAGTGGACATGGATTCTTGTAGGCATGGTTTAGGGTTAGCCGAAAAAACCCTAGGCATGGTTTAGGGTAAGCCCATAAAACCCAAAGCATGGTTATGGGTAATCTGATAAAATTCATGATGATGATGATGATGGAGGGGGATTTAAAAGCATAGGTAAACTTATGTGGTTAATGGTTGACTAAACCATGTACACGAAGGACATCCTGGTAGACTGGAAGTTGCAGCCGTTAGTACCCATTCATCCTAGTAGATGTATGCTCCTTTATATGGATGTTGACATATTCTTTTTTTCTATAATTTTTGTAAACACAAGGATGATATTTAGATTTTCTTGATTGAGATTGAGAGAAGTAGCCATTAGAGTGGCTACTTGCAAATTATAATTCCTACTTATCTTTGTTGAGAAATTATCCCCAACTAGTTAGCTTCATAAATTTGTGTGGTGATATATTCACTCAACCAAGAAATTGTATGTTTAGGATAGACTAGCTATCTAGAGACATAGCTTGATGTATTTATATTATAGTATTTATCTCATATGAAGATAATTTGGAGTGCATTTAGAAAATCTTAGTATAAATAGTTAATTTAGTGAGATTGCTAATATTTTATTATACTTTAAATTAAAACTAAGTTGGAAATTAAAATTTAAACCATTAATATTTTGTAATAATTTTAATTAAAAATAACAAAAACATATATATATTTATTTCTTTATAAAATAAGCCATATATCTTTTTGTTTTTACTTTTAAATTTAAAAATACACCTTTTATACTCATCTATAAAATAAACCTCTTGACACAAGATGAAACCGTACCAAATCCATGGAAAAACGATATAAATACATGGGCACCTTATACTATTCCATTTGCCCGGTAGACATTACAAATTTGATTAGTTAAAATATCAATATAACTAGTTGTGATAGAAGTGTGCCTTAACTGTTCTCGATGTAAATGGGTTACGGATTTGATGCAGGAGCATCCAGCTCACCGTAACTGGGCAAAGTCTCAACCAGGTTTGCAAGCTATTGATCGACTGGACTATTTAATTTTTACTGTGATAGTTTTTCTTTTAACTTGTTTTACAGAGTCAGTGAATTCAGACATTTTTAATTAAATTAGAATTACTGTAGCTCGAACATTAGTTAGGAAATAGTTCGTTGAATTAGGAGAGTAATGACAAACTGTTCGTCCAGATCTTGTAATGTCAAGCAAATGTAGTTATTAACGATAACAGGATTTTTGTAACCATATTCTGTGACAGTTTGATTAACTGCAAAAATAAACTGAAATAGAGGGATATAAAAAAACCAAAATGTAACAGAGAAGGGGTTCAGTCAATTACAGAAGAAGAGAAATAAAGACAATCAAGTCATAAGCATTCAAAACTATTGTCCATTTGTATAATTTTCCTACTGTTCGCTAACATAAATTTTTCTTTACAGTTTGATAAAATACCACACCAAGAATGTCTGTTGATATGCTATCATATATATTCTAACACGAACATATAGTCAACCAATAAGCATTGGACGATGTCTATGTAATGTACATTCACTTACTTTAATACAAGCATACAATTATTGGATGCATTTTTTGCACACGGTCAAACAAGGACCAAGAACCACAATTTCCAGAAGTCCGAGAAAGAGAATTGCGCACAGGAGTCAGCCACGACCCGTATTTGAAACCAGAAGAGCAACCACAGAACAGAGGCGGAAAACAACAATAAACAGAGGTAACATTGCCACATATCTTTCATAAGTTCCATTTCCAGAAAATCGAAAAACTGTCGATAAATTTAACTGTTGTCAACATCAAAACAATCGTATGTAAAAAAAGCCCATTCTTATAAATAGCGTAATGACAAAACGCATGGTCGGAATAGCATTATAAGCCAGAAAACCCTGGACTAGGGTTTAACCAAAACAAATATCGACAACCTTTCACATTTCAAGCTTGACACAGCAAGTGACTGAAAAGGACATAGCAACAGCAAACTTCATTCAACAACCAAAGAACCCTGAACAACTCTACAGTGACCGTGGGCACCCATTGTGCAAAATACAAACAAGATATTTGGGATTTAGGCCTACCAAGGACAAACGGACTGTATAAATTAAAGATTGGAGGATTCACACACCCAGGTTGCCAACAACAACCTGCAACCAACAGAACAATTGTGTCACAAACAATGCAGAGAGAAAACCCTTCAAGCAAGTGTGCCAATGCGTGCGGAGAATGAATAGACAAGTACATACCTGAGTAAACGAAGCCGGAATTAACCATAGCAATATCCCACACGAGTTGAACGACTGTAGACCAAAGGAGCCAAGAGGGTAAGTCACGATAATAGAAGCCGAGCAAAATTGAAGCAAGGACAGGAGGTAATACCTGTTTCCAACGACGAGCGAACGCCAAAGTGGTCCTGTGCTCAGGACAAATACCAATGCCGCATAGTGAGAACCCAGAACAACAATGAACGAGAAGATTGAACCGGATTCGAGCAAGGACATGACAAGAGTTCAAGAATTGCAATAAAGTCACAACAAACATCCAGAACCGACCATAAAACCCTGACCAAATTACGAAGACGCGCTCGCAGACCATCAATAAGTTACAATAAGCAAACAAACGTTGGGAATATTTTACAGCACATGCACATGCATAGGAGAATGAATAGTTAAACTTACCAGTTTTGAACCACAGTTCAAAGCCGAACAACAACCATTTCTGAACAGCATTTTCATTACAGTTACAAGCAAGGTGAGCAGAGAAGAGTTCGGGGATTGTCATTAGCAGAAGGTTGCAAATACCAAACTTAACAGAGCAGACGGCGTTCCATAGAGGAAACCCAAGAAACCCTCAACAAAGAACTCTCAGCATGAAGGAAGCGGAAGAATAATCCTGAACAACCACAAGGACCAGGGTTTTTGCACGAAGAGCAAGCAAGGGCAGGTTCGAGGCAGGAGGACAGTGCATTTAGTGCGAGCAATAACTCCAGCCACCAACCTAATGTAAAGAAATCCCATGGATGATCACTATACAAGGCAACTAAAGATTTTTATTGACACGTATACTCTTTCCAGCGTGTAAAGCGTGGGCCATTGGGCTGGGTTACACCAGAGTGGTATCAGAGCATTGAGTTGAGTAGATTGAAAAAAAAATGGACGTAGGTAGATGAGGATGAGGCCGAGGTGCTCGTAGAATGGTAGATGAAGCATTACGAGAAGAACTCAGAGTTCTTACTGCTCGTTCAGAAGCAGTAGAGTCAGGTAGGCGAAGAGATCCAGAAATGGGCGATGTAAGTGAAGAAGAAGTAGAAGTGGCAGCAGATGGACTTGAAGGTGAATCAGTAGAGGTGAAATTGCTGAAGTCTGTCCTATTATCAAACAGTAGACCAAAACCCGAACTCCCGACGTACGATGGTAGTTTGTCTATTGATGTTGTGTTGGATTGGATTAGTGAGATGGACAAGTACTTTGAATGCGAGGAAGTTAGTGAAGACTGTAGAGTCAAATTTGCAGCGACAAAGCTGAAAGGACACGCAGCTTTGTGGTGGGATAGTGTCCAGAATGAGAGGAAGAGATTGAACAAAACGCCGATTAAAACTTGGACAAGAATGGTAGCCAAGTTGAAGGGCAGATTTCTGCCAAGGGACTATCAAATCGCGTTACATAGACAGGTACAAAACTTAAGGCAGAGGGGATTGACTGTGAAGGAGTACACAGAGGAGTTCTACCGAGTGAATTTGCGAGCTGGATATACAGAAGATACTGCAGAAAGGACAGCCTGATATGTTAATGGACTGAGAATGGACATTTTGGATGAGATAAGTATTTTGTCTCCTAATAATACTGAGGAGGCATACCAGAGCGCAATAAAAGCGGAGGAGAAAATTACCCGAAGACAGAATGCCTGGAGAGGACGAGGGTCTGCCAGAGGGAGAGGCCAGTCCTATGGCAGGGACCGGACTGCCAGCAACAGTGAGGAAGCCAGTAGTTCGAAGACTTCGGGAACAACAGAAAAAGTACAGTGTGAGAGGTGGCAGATCGTTCCAACGCGGCAGAGGAAATGGCCGAGGAAGGGGGACTGGTTATCAATGCTATAGATGCCACAAGTGGGGGCATCGTTCGTTTGAGTGTCCAGAAGAAGATTTAGCTCGACAGCTGGGCACGTATGTGGCACAACCGGAGGAAACAACAGCACTCACTGAAGAGGCAGAGAATGCCCCAGAGACGAGAGAATCTTTAGTGCTGCATAAGGTACTGTTGAAACCAGTCGATGAGAGTACCGAACAGACGCAACAAAAAGCTTTGTTCAGGACAATTTGCAAATCACAGGGTAAGTGTTGTAAGATGATAATTGACAGTGGAAGTATGGACAATTTGGTATCCACAGAAATGGTGGAAAAGCTGGGGCTGAAGCGTTTAAAGCATCCCAGTCCATATAGAGTTTCATGGTTGCAAAAGGGGCACCAATTGCCGGTGGACGAGCAAAGCGAGGTTGAATTTCAAATAGGCAGATATAAGGATAAAATTATTTGTGACATCATGCCGATGGACGTATGTCACATATTGTTGGGCAGGCCTTGGAAATATGATAGGAAGGTAACACACGATGGAGTGATGAATTGTTATAAATTTGAGAAAGATGGGGTCAGGCATACCCTAGTGCCTATCAAAGAAGAGAAGGGAGCAGCTGAAACAAGCGAAACCAAAGCATTACTAGTGAGTGGAAAGCAGTTTTTAAAGCAGGTTGAGAGCAGCGAAATAGGTTATGCTGTAGTCAAAAAAACAATGACAGTTCTCTTACACACAGAAATAACAGATTTACCCATGGAGATACAACGAATGTTGGAAGAATTTACGGATATAGTGGTGGACGACTTGCAAGACAAGTTGCCCCCCAAGTGGAGTATTAGTCACCATATTGACTTTATACCCGGAGCCAGCTTACCAAATAAAGCAGCCTATCGAATGAGCCCCAAGGATAATGAGGAAATTAGAAAACAAGTGCAAGAATTGTTGGACAAAGGTTTGATAAAGGAAAGCTTGAGCCCATGTGTTGTGCCAACAGTCCTCGCCCCCAAGAAGGGAGGAGAGTGGCGGATGTGCACCGATTCAAGGGCCATCAATAAAATCACCATCCAGTACAGATTTCCATTACGGCGTATGGATGATATGATGGACTGTTTAAGTGGGGTAGCTTACTTCTCCAAAATAGACTTGAAAAGTGGATATCATCAGATTCGGATACGGGAAGGAGACGAGTGGAAAACGGATTTTAAAACAAATGAGGGATTATATGAGTGGCTGGTCATGCCATTCGGGTTGAGCAATGCGCCCAGCACATTCATGAGACTCATGAATGAAATTTTGAAAGAATATATTGGGAAATTTGTGATAGTTTATTTAGATGACATCCTTATTTTTAGCAAGACAAAAGAAGAACACTTCCGACATGTGCGCAAAGTGTTGGAGAAGCTACAACAGAACAAACTACTAATAAACTTGAAGAAATGTACTTTTCTGCAGAGGGAATTAATTTATTTGGGATTTGTGATAGCAGAAAATGAACTAAAGATGGATCCTGAGAAGGTAATAGCAATAGTAAATTGGCTGTCACCGAAAAATTTATTTGAGGTACGTAGTTTCCATGGATTGGCAAGTTTCTATAGAAAGTTTATTAAGAATTTTAGCGGGATTTGTGCTCCTATGTTGGAGACCATCAAAAAGGCCAGCCAACCTTTTCGATGGATAGAAGCAACAGAAAAAAGTTTTCAACTGTTGAAAAATAAGATTATTGAAAGACCGATCCTCATGCTACCAGATTTTCAGAAATTATTTCAAGTACGTTGTGACGCTAGTGGGACAGCAATCGGGGCTGTACTCAGTTAGGAGGACAGACCTATGGCATTTTTCAGTGAAAAACTGAATGAGAGTAGGCAAAAGTACTCCTCATATGACAAAGAATTTTATGCAGTTGTGCAAGCTTTAAGACACTGGAGACATTATTTATTAGGGAACGAATTCGTACTGTTTTCAGACAATTCTGCATTGCAATATGTAATGCAGCAGCAAAAACTCAACCATAAACATGCCAAATGGGTGGAGTACTTACAGAGTTTTAGCTTTGTGCTGAAACATGTTAGCGGGAAAGCAAACAAGGTGGCCGACACATTAAGTAGAAAGGCTCTGCTTTTGCAGGAGAGTGTTGTACAGGTTTTGGGTTTTGAACATTTACGGGACCTTTACCAAACGGATACAGATTTCAGAGAAGCCTATGAGGCGTGCTAGAACCCTTTGATAAGGGGTAATAGTTCTTGGTTAGATTACAATATACAGGAAAAGTTGCTATTTAAAGGAGGACAACTGTGTATCCCCAACTGTTCAATGAGAGAGAATATTATTCGCAAAAAACACAGCGGGTGTTTGGTTGGACACTTCGGTATAGATAAGACCCTGGAGAAACTTAGTCATTTCTATTTTTGGCCAAGAATGCGACGAGACGTACAACGCTTTGTGACTAAGTGTAAAGTTTGTCAATTAGCGAAGGGACACAGCCAGAACATAGGATTATACATGCCATTACCTGTTCCGGGCAGGCCATGGGCTTTTGTTAGTCTAGATTTTGTTTTAGGACTGCCAAAAACATAGAAAGGATATGATTCAGTGATGGTAGTGGTGGACCGTTTCTCAAAAATGGCACATTTTATACCTTGCCGAAAAACTAGTGACGCCACTCATGTGGCCCACTTGTTTTTTAATGAGATTGTCAGGTTACATGGGTTACCAAAAACCATCCTTTCAGATAGGGACGTGAAGTTCACGAGACATTTTTGGCGTACCTTATGGAAAAAGATGAACACCCAATTAAGCTACAGTTCTGCTTATCACCCGCAAACCGACGGGCAGACAGAGGTTGTGAACAGGAGTTTGGGAAACCTGTTACGCAGCTTAGTCAGGGAAAATTCACGGATGCGTGATCGAGTGCTAGCGCAAAAGGAATTTTCCTACAACGATTCACCCAATCGTAGCACAGGTCTCAGTCCCTTTTAGATCCTATATGGCATGCACCCTCGCGGAGTGCATGAGCTTCGGGATCTTGGTTTACAGGAATGATGGAGTGTGGATGGAGAAGATTTTGCTAACGCAATGAGAGATTTACACGAACAGGTGAAAGCAAAATTACAGGACAACAGTTCAAAATATAAACAACATGCAGATCTAAAGAGGAGAGAAGTTCATTTTGAGGTGGGGGATGAAGTCCTTGTACACCTGCGTAAGGAACGTTTCCCTAAGGGTACATACAATAAACTAAAGTACAAAAATATAGGACCTTGTAAAGTCTTACGAAAATTTTCTGCAAATGCCTACGAAATACAATTGCCACCCGGAATAGGCATTTCACCTATCTTTAATGTAGCAGATCTGTTCCCGTATACAGACGATCTCGCAGAGGAAAAGAAAGATGGACTCGGACAATCCACACGGAATACCCAGGAAGACAGAGAAACTTGGAAGAGACAGATGCCTTATGTCCAACCCCCTGAGATCGAAGGCATCCTCGAAACTCAAGTAGTTAAACGTACTCGGCGGAAAAATTATTTTCAGTACCTGGTCAAGTGGAAGAACCGTCTGATTGAGGACAGCTCATGGCTTGACGCCAGGCAGATTGGACAAACAGGAACTTCGGTTGAGGAGCTCATGGATAGGAGTCATGATCTCTTTTTACCCCGGGAGCCTAATGCAGGAGCATCTAGCTCACCGTAACTGGGCAAAGTCTCAACCAGGTTTGCAGGCTATTGATCGACTGGACTATTTAATTTTTACTGTGATAGTTTTTCTTTTAACTTGTTTTACAGAGTCAATGAATTCAAACATTTTTAATTAAATTAGAATTACTATAGCTCAAACATTAGTTAGGAAATAGTTCGTTGAATTAGGAGAGTAATGACAAACTGTTCGTCTAGATCTTGTAATGTCAAGCAAATGTAGTTATTAATGATAACAGGATTTTTGTAACCATATTCTATGACAGTTTGATTAACTGCAAAAATCAACTAAAATAGAGGGATATAAAAAAACCAAAATGTAACAGAGAAGGGGTTCAGTCAATTACAGAAGAAGAGAAATAAAGACAATCAAGTCATAAGCATTCAAAACTATTGTCCATCTGTATAATTTTCCTACTGTTCGCCTAACATAAATTTTTCTTTACAATTTGATAAAATACCACACCAAGAATGTCTGTTGATATGCTATCATATATATTCTAACACGAATATACAGTCAGCCAGTAAGCATTGGACGATGTTTGTGTAATGTACAGTCACTTACTTTAATACAAGCATACAATTATTGGATGCATTTTTCGCACACGATCAAACAAGGACCAAGAACCACAATTTCCAGAAGTCCGAGAAAGAGAATTGCGCACAGGAGTCAGCCACGACCCGTATTTGAAACCAGAAGAGCAACCACAGAACAGAGGCGGAAAATGACAATAAACAGAGGTAACATTGCCACATATCTTTCATAAGTTCCATTTCCAGAAAATCAAAAAGCTGTCAATAAATTTAACTGTTGTCAACATCAGAACAATCATATGTAAAAAAAGTCCATTCTTATAAATAGCGTAATGACAAAACGCATGGCCGGAATAGCATAATAAGCCAGAAAACCCTGGACTAGGGTTTAACCAAAACAAATATCAACAACCTTTCACATTTCAAGCTTGACACAACAAGTGACCGAAAAGGACATAGCAACAGTAAACTTCATTCAACGACCAAAGAACCCTGAACAAATCTACAGTGACCGTGGGCACCTATTGTGCAAAATACAAACAAGATATTTGGGATTCAGGCCTACCAAGGACAAACAGACTGTATAAATTAAAGACTGGAGGATTCGCACACCCAGGTTGCCAACAACGACCTGCAACCAACAGAGCAACTGTGTCACGAACAATGCAGAGAGAAAACCCTTCAAGCAAGTGTGCCAATGCATGCGGAGAATGAACAGACAAGTACATACCTGAGTAAACGAAGCCGGAATTAACCATAGCAACGTCCCGAACGAGTTGAACGACTGTAGACCAAAGGAGCCAAGAGGGTAAGTCACGATAACAGAAGCCGAGCAAAATTGAAGCAAGGACAAGAGTTAATACCTGTTTCCAACGACGAGCGAACACCAAAGTGGTCCTGTGCTCAGGACAAATACCAGTGCCGCATAGTGAGAACCCAGAACAATAGTGAACAAGAAGATTGAACCGGATTCGAGCAAGGACATGACAAGAGTTCAAGAATTGCAATAAAGTCATAGCAAACATCCAGAACCGACCATAAAACCCTGACCAAATTACAAAGACGCGCTCGCAGACCATCAATAAGTTACAATAAGCAAACAAACGTTGGGAATATTTTATAGAACACGTGCATGCATAGGAGAATGAACAGTTAAACTTACCAGTTTCGAACCACAGTTCAGAGCCGAACAACAACCATTTCCGAACAGCATTTTCCTTACAGTTACAAGGAAGGCAAGCAGAGAAGAGTTCAGGGATTGACATTAGCAGAAGGTTGCAAATACCAAACTTAACAGAGAAGACGACGTTCCACAGAGGAAACCCAAGAAACCCTCAACAAAGAACTCTCAGCGTGAAGGAAGCGGAAGAATAATCCCGAAAAACCACAAGGACCAGGGTTTTGGCATGAAGAGCAAGCGGAGGCAGGTTCGAGGTGGGAGGACAGTGCATTTAGTGCAAGTAATAACTCCAGCCACCAACCTAACGTAAAGAAATCCCGCGGATGATCACTATACAGGGCAACTAAAGATTTTTATTGACACGTATACTCTTTCCAGTGTGTAAAGCGTGGGCCATTGGGCTGGGTTACACCAAGATTTCTCATTTATCCCGGGATATCTCAATCTTTGAGATATTAGAAAGCTTGTACTCTCTTTACAGATATATGTCATTGTATTTCAAACGCATACTCTCAATGGTTGAGCATATCATACTCGGAATGAGTAATGCAATATTCTTTTCTCTAGTTTTAAGTTTTAGGCTTTCATGAAAAAACTTTTAGAATTTCACATTTATGCAGTTGGAGTGGACATATATCTATTCTACGATGACAAAATTTTTTGTTTTTTGACGTCAAAATTCATATTGCTCAGTCTAATCGTATCGCATACCGCTAGAGTTTTAATAGTTATATTGGTTTGAAATATGATTGTGTTGGAGCGTTCTAGTTTTGGTTTGAAATATGATTGTGTTAGAGCGTTCTATGGAGGATTCTGATCAGGGGTAATTTTAGGGGCGAATAATCGCCCAAAGGCGAAATTTAAAGATTTTTATATTTTAATGGGGCGAATTTTTAATTAAAATAATAATTTTTTTTTAATATAATTAGCCCTCATTTTATTTAAAAAGTAATTTATTTTTTTATTTTCGCCCAAGGCAGAAACGCTAACCGAAATGGGATTTTGTTAAAATCGCCCCATTTTGATATTTACGAAATCGAATTTTCTTAAAATCGCCCCATTTTGATATTTACTCCTGGTTTTGGGAGATCAAAATCCCTATTTCTCGTTTGGTGGTTTAGTAGTGAAATTGTGAATATCGATTTGATTTAAATTTGTTTTGAAATAGAGAGACGAGCTTAATTTTTTCCAAATGGAGGGCGGCTCCCTATTTTCAGGGATTCAGCCCGCTGTTTTCATGAATTCCGGATTCATTTCCTCATATAAAATTGTTTTAAAATAGGTTTTTTTAATGTAGTTCGTCAATCTTAATTTTTTCTCATCTCATCGAGAAAAAGATAAAAAGGTCCATTACGATGATCCATCCACTGAGTTTTTCGTCTGCATTTTCAACAGAGACGGGGATTTTAATTTTAGACAGGATATTGTTAGCAGAATGGCAGGAGAAGGCGGCGGAACAAGTAAGAAACGCAGCAGAGCGATCACGGATACGGCTCTCGGATTGTTTTGTGAACCACAATCGTCTGCGTTTGGCTGATTATTTTCACAGGTATTACAAACCTTCAATGCTTGCAGAGAACAGGAAATGAAAATACAAACTAAGCTCGGAATATTAGTTTTTCACGTTTTATCTCGTCTATCGGGTCTCTGGCAAATTGCGATCAACAAGAAACCAGCAACATTCCATGACATTGAATCAATTTTGAAAAATCTAACAAAAAATCCCTTGCCTTGAACGCCTATAGTTTCCATTCTCTAATTCCTTGTTTTTTTCTTTTGTAACTTTCACTGAAGATCATTCATCCAAATCATCTTCATCGGAGCCGCTTTCCAGAAAAGAGCCCAGTGATTTACGCAGTATGCTGAAAGATTTGTCGTCCTTATCCATCAAAGAGTGATCAAGTAGGGTTAGTACCTAGACATTTAGTATTCCTTTTCTAAATTGTACCAAAATAATATTTTGCAAAGGCAATGCAAATAAAATGGCCACATGTTCCACAGAATGTAGATGAGGAGATAAATGAAAGAACACCTGCTTTTTTCCTTCTAAGACAGTCCTCAGCAACCATAATTTTGTCTCCACAAGCTTTCTGCAATTCTGCAAGGGCACCCTTTTCTTTCTTTCCTGCAAGGATGAGCGGAAAATAGGAATAAATGAGTCAATGGTCTCTAGACGCTTTTGGTCATAAATTCAGGCGGGGCTGAGAAAGCTGAAGGACGCTCTCACGCTGTTGTTCGTATCGAATGAGTAGCTTTTCCTTTCATCTTCAAATTTGGAAAATATTTCTGCAAAATTCAAATCAAAAGGATCGTATGATAAGCTTTCTTTAGCGCTTAGAGATAATAACCTATGAATACTTAATTTACATGCATCCACACTGTAGAGAGCATTCGATGCTACTTATACATATTTCTGGAGAGCTTCCAAGGGCTTTCGCAGTTTGTGTATTACATTGAACATCAGGGGTAGCATGTTGCACGAGCTCCAAGGATTTCTAAGTCTAAATTAATTGATGGCATGAATTTGACGGTACTGGTTAATAAGGTTACTCAGAAAATCTTATATGCTGAGGCAGCAAACGACTTTGTGGATCTTCTCTTAAGATTTTTAAATTTCCTGTTGGTTCTTTTATCAAGTTACTCTCAATGCTGGTTCGTGTAAAAAAACGTGGCTTGTCTCAAGAATCTTTACCAGAGTGTAGAGAGGTTCCAGCTTGATTTGTTGAGTGCAGATAAAAAAATCCCTCTAGTCCCCAGTATAGATTTGTGGCAATCCTGGTTTGCTATAACAAAAATAATTGGGCAAGGTAACATTTCTAATTTTTTACAGAATTAAAAAATAATGATAATAATAGATGAATTGTATCTCCACTGCGTTATTTATTCTAGCCACTCTTAAGTCTTTACTGTCTTTCCAGGCCTGGAATCTGATATTGAACATGTCGGTGAAAGTCTGTATGAAAAAATCTTGCTTGAAGCATTTAGAGCGGATGGTTTGTAAACTTAAATAACTTTTTTCTTGGTCGAAACATTTTTCACATTTACTCTGAAGTCATGCTAAGTTGATTGATATATTACAGTAAGAGAAAAGGAGACTATGAAGTTTTCGCATTTGCTTCAGTCGTTGTTTCACAAATTTAAATCTAATGATATTAATTTCAATAAGCTTCTTTGATTGAAGAATTACATGTTACGCTTTTGCACAAATTTAAAATTTAAATACATTGTGTGTGTTAAGTTTATATCAATTTCAAGAAGCTTATTCGATTAAAGAATAAACTTTTTAATTAAACATTTATATATTATATAATAATTTTTCTTCTCCTTTCTTGTTGCAATTATTAATCAGGATTTATGTTAAAGGAGTGTATGTTGTATTATAGCTTCATGGCTATAATACTCAATTCTTAGGCACTGGAAATGTTTCTATATATTTTATATTCAAGTCAATATATACAACATTTCTTTGTTTTGCGAGTTTTGACATTGGCTTCAGTTAATTACATCACCGAATGTTTCTATATATTTTAGATTCAAGCCAATATATACAACCTTTTCTTTGTTTCGCGAGTTTTGACATTGAGCTTCAGGTAATTACATCACCGAATAATGAGGATGTGCGCATGAATTGCGAATGTGAAGTCTGGTTTGAGAAAATTAGTAATACTGAATAGTTTTCTGAAAGTTATGGCAAAGACTTATGTAACTTTCAATTACATTGCAATTGGTTCTGCCATTTTATAAGTTATTTTATTTTTATTGATTATTGATCTTTTAAACAGTTAGACACGGATTTAGTTTTTGAAGAATTCTGATATATATTTTATTTAACATTGTCAAAATAATAGTTACCATATGGCTGTAGGTTTTGAGATTTTGATATATAGGTCATTTAGCATTTCTAAAATAGGCAAGAAAGAACATAAGTACAAGATCACCCAGAACAACTCTTCTCTTTTTTTATTTGACTTATTTATTTATTTATTTATTATTTCTATTTTGATGACTTATAGTTTTTCTTAGTGTTTAAAATTTAAGATTTATTATTACTAGCAATTGTCCCAAAAGGTACAAAGAGAGGACGATAGGATTATTAAATTAGAATTGTTGAATTTCTCTAGAAGAGATGTTGGTTCAAGCCTACAAGGAGCAAAGAGATTTGATGTTTGAAGTTCTATGTTTTTTGGACACCATATTTCTTTAAATACAACTTAATTTTAGAAAAGTTCAAGCCCAATGCAGTTCTGCCATGTAGACGCACACTTAAATCGCTACTGGGCTTATGATATTGACAAATTCAAAGTAAATTGGTATACAGGAGAATGTAGCAAGCTAAACCACAAGTTACACATCTTCAGACCTGAAAAAGTACATAACAATGGTTTGGCAAATCAATAGCGATATCATAATTTCTTTTCTTTCCACATACATACAATTGCTCCAAAGGCAAGGACAAGAAAATTTTCAGCTCTAGTGAGCACCAGTGGGTCACCAAAACGTGTGACCACTAACGACTTTCACATTTATACAAGGAATTAGTAAGGGATTTTACATGGACTCCACTCAACTTCAGGCACAGCTTCAGCGAATATGCAAAGTGATTGAAATTGAACACAACTAAGTAGTGACAATGGCTCACAATAATATACCAAGTATAAAATATTGAAGTTTTTACAGAAGCAAGGAGTAAGAAAAATTATGAAGCTCAGAGAAGTAGATTTAAATCAATCAAAGCTTTTTGAACGACTATAATATCCATAGAAATAATCTTCCAAGGTTCTGCTCTCATGTACAAGATCTACACTTTGATCCGGACTACTGTTTGATACCAAATCATCATCAACTCCAAGCACTGCAAGTGATAGATGAGTTTGCATGTCACAATTCCCAAAGTTTGCCCCAAATTCATCCTCAATCAATTCATCTAATTCCATGGACATTGTCAACTGCCTCTTGGTCCAATAAGGTAGGTCATCTCCTTCTCCTCATAGTAATTTCAAAATCTGCAATAATTAGTTATAGACCAACAATGAGGAAGAATAAGTTCACGTTCTTACATTAACATTTATCCATTGTTTGAAATTTGACAAAGCCAGTTTAATTCAAAAGGTAAGCCACTTTATTTGGGGAAACCAAAGCTTTCAATTCAGATCTTGCAATCCAGATTTCAGCTAGGATAGTGATTCTCAGGAAAGATATATACTCTCTTGATATTGGAGTGAAAGCAGATATGCTAGCTCTTCTTGCCTATTTAGGGAGGGGTAATTTGCATACTGAAGCTTTGGTTTGAGATATGATGTAATCTCTTTTGCTAATATTCAAATAATATTATATTTCATTAATGGAAAAAGATATTATTGGCAATTGAGGCTTTGAATATTTTGCCATAATCCACCATCAACATTCAGGGCTAACCTGTTTAAGGGTGATGATTTTAAAAATTGAACTACTGAACAAATGTTTAGATTACAACCCTAAACACTAGATCTAAACACCCTTAACTCTATGTCAGAAGGATATCAACTCGATATTTCATGTGCCATTCTTCGTTATGGGCAAAAACAATTCTAGCACTAACTCCTCACAGGAAAGAAAATGTCTTCAAGAAACTAAATTTGACATAAGTTCAGAAACTAAAACATATATATGCAACTAAAGACAATAAGAGTAATTACTCTGTTCATTCGAGGTCGAAATTGAGCTGCCTATCTCAGACACCATGCTGCACCAATGACCATTCTCTTCATCTTGCTCATGTCATAAGCATCTTCCAAAAGTGGATCTGCAAGTTCTTTTACAGAGCCATCTGCTAGTAATGGCCTTACCTATATTTTGAAATTTACAAGAGATTAAGATTCTAAACCAAGACAAAGAAACCAAAAGAATCCAAAATTATCAAATACAAAACAAGCAAGGACACTAGAGCCCTACCCACATAACCAGGCTTTCTTGGCCTTTAGGATTCTTGTCATTGATTGGTTTTCTTCCAGTTATTAGCTCTAGAAGAA
>APFE031406539.1:80172-115485 GCA_000404065.3 Pinus taeda
AGATGAATTTTGCATGATTTAACATAATGAGCTATGGTTTTACATAATTGGCCATGGTTGGCGATACTTTTCTATAAACTCTAATTTTCAAACATAATGTTAACATGTAATATAAACATCATTATATAACACCAATATAACCTTAAGAATAAAATCATATTATATAAAACCTAATATAAATCCTAATATTAAAATGTAATATAAACCGTAACATATCAACATACTATAAATCTAATATTATATCATATCATTAAATGTGTTTGTATTTGTGGATGGCCACGTTTACGAAAGGAATCAATATAAATCAAAGGTGAAGGAGTGGACGCATAATGGACCATCATAAATAAAAAAAATTGAATCGATGAATATACTTCCAAGTGCACTGTATTTCCTTTGCAATGACAGTGAATTCAAATGGAGCTTGGAGACCAAGAACAGTTTCTTGATCGTGAAGGAATTGAATGCAAGTAGGTACGTATAATTTTTAACCTGGTTTATTTTTCAAATAGAAATTCATCGACAAACATGTACTAATTTAGGTAACACTATAAGGAAAATACTTTTTAGAGATGGATATAATAAAGGTTTTTAATGTTATAAAATTGCTAAAAATTGTCGAAAAAATATTAGCAGCGGATGTTTTAGCGGAGATTATGATGGAACTTTATTAGAACAAAAAAAATATTAGTGACTGAAGGTTTTAGCGAATTTTTTTTAACGATATGTTTCATGGAAACATAGCATTGGTGCGTTAAATATATAAAAGAAACAATGCTATATATATAACTAAAAGAATTGAGGCGTTCAATGAAAAGCATACTTCTGCTTGACATGTATAGTGCCCTCATGCATATATATTCAAAAAATTCCCATGACGTTCTTTTTAGGAATGATACTACAAACAAAAAAATTATTACATATTTAGTGCCTCTATTTAAAATCGTAGCTCTGATGTGTATGATTTGTATAAAAATATCAGTGTACTACTGTTATAAAAGAACCAATTCTATTAATTTGAATAGTGTATCGAGGCTAGAAATAATATTTTGTAGCACTGGGGCAATATTTCTATGAAAGCACTGGTGGTTTAAGAATGACAATGCATATGTGAATGAAAAAAATACCGGTGTTCGAAGAATATAACACATGGGTGTTTTCGTTTTCAGAAAAGGCACCATCCATTCAAAAGTATTTTCGTAACAATGCTTTTAGATCAGATAACACACTAGTGCGTGTTTATGTTATGAATGCACCAATTTTTTGTATGCGTTTTTCTCTTTGTAAGAAACACCAAACTTTGACAATGCAATTACTCTGATTTTTTTAATCTATTATTCATTGAAAATTGAATATATATTATATAATATATATATTAATATAGATAAATCTGATTAGGTACATTGTCTATGTTTTTGTTTATTATTTTATTATATATTCACATTCTTCATTATAATATTATTATCATTATATTTAATTAGTGGTGTAACATTTCACGACATTAAATAATGCATATATATTAAAATAATTTTTATTATTATCAATAAGAGGTTTTTTTCATACAAAATGGGATAGTTATTGGTAACCCTGTATATTTCAATTGGGACACTATGTCCATTACATTAAACAAAATGCTTCATTTTCACAAACAATTATTTCAAAAAAATTAGCAGTTTGCATTGATATATAAATAGATCATTATTCTTCATTGGAACTGTTGTCAATGCTCGAGATACATCAATGACTTTGATTATTTATATGAATTTTTTATTGATTGCATTGACTGTTTTTGTATTCTTGATATTTTCCGTCTGCAAACATTAAAATAAAGTATAATAAGTGTATCTACATTGGTGAGAATAATGAAAATTAAAATAAATAATATACATCAACGTAAATCAAATAAAAATATACCATAAAAAAAAGTGTCTCATGAACTATACATATGGTGTCAAAGCAAGTCTCATGCTTGTTGCAACAGTATTGTATTGAGTAGTTCCATACTTTGTTTCCTGCAGTCTTTATACACGCTTTTATAAATATAGATTTAAATAAAAGATTTTGTCTATTAATTATAAATTTATAGATTTAAAAAAACAATATATTTACAAATTAATGATAATTATTGATATCCCAACATATGGTTACACTCCGTATTTAACCCCATGTCATCAATTCTTCCAATGGTTTTTGCTTTGTATGTTAGTACCTAATTCAAGATATTTTACTGATGATTGCTATAAAAAAAACTTAAAATATAATAAAATGAAACCTTGAGTTCTTATAAAGAAATATTATCAATTACTCACAAACTTTGATATCAACCCTTTTCTTCCTTGTCATCATGTTTTATGAGTTGAATGAGTTCCATTTTGTTTTCTTTCTTGCATGAAAATACTTGAAAATTAATATTTAATGATATTTTTTTGGTTTATATATACAAATTCAATGATAACATACATTTCAAGAACATTGTTGTTGATATGGCTCCTTTTACAATGCAATTATGTTCATTTCTTTGACCATCTCCTTGTACACTTTTTTAGACATTTCTATTGTCATGTTTCGCATATCAACTCATTGATCCTTTAGGATTTTCATAATCTTCTTGCAAAAGGTAATAAGATATTTTTATATTGATATATGAAAATTAAATATAACAAAATTGATATTAATAAATGAATCGTTTGTATCAATATACACATATAATTCTAGAAAATCATTTTAATTAGGAATGGTACCTTTTAAATGATTGTCTTTTGTTGTTTTATGTTTTTTCTATTGCAAATCAGAGAGGTCTCATTAACCATTGATATGGAAATGCTTCCCATAGTTTAGTTATAACTTGGTTCTTGGAATCATTGGATTGATATTTGTATTTTAAATGGAAACTCTGTATATTAGGGCTATTCACAGATTTGTTGGTTATGATTAGGGTTTTACGAATTTTGGCCCACCGATTTAGATCCACTATAAATATCCACAATATAGAGAAATAAATATTCTCTTATATGAATATGATGCAGAAATTTCCATGGATATTCTGTTGGATAGCCTGTCACAACATATTTAATAAAATTATATTTAAAATTTGAAATTCTACACTTAAAATTTTCTTAGATTTCTAGATCTATAGATTTTACTATTAATAGTCCATGCATGCGAATGAAAATTATGCGTAAATTAGAGAATGGAAAATTAAAATATCAAACACACATTTGACAGAAGATATGTTATGGGAAATCCTTTCAGAATAAAAACCCAGCTAGAAGGTGAGGTTGCTCTGCTCTCTTTCTCTGAATGGAAATATGACTAAAAGTACAAAGGATTATGGTCTATCACCCATGGGTTGCTATAATGCAAAAATAATTTCTCTATGTCCCTCCTCTTATTCTTCTTGGTTATTTTTACTCAGATATGGAGAAAATGCGCTTAAAAGAATGGAATCTCATTTCCTCCTAGTGGTCTGATTATAACACTTGCCTACTAGTGGTTATGTTTGGCTACCTCAACTCATAATCATAGATACAATATGGAATATTATATAGTATTCTACATCATAAATATTCTTCTAAAGAAATTTACAGTAATAATTGGGGTTGATGTGACATCCTTTCGAATTATGGTGGTGAAAATAGGAAGGTCAACTTCTAAGTGACATAACTTTCACATACACACTTTGATTGACACGATTCTTGTGCCATTTGAAAGGTATTTGTGTGTAGAATGGCATGAGTAGGTGTACTTTTTAAGAACCACATGTTTACCTACATTAAAAAAAAAAAAAAATTGATTTATCAAAACACTTCCAGAGGGTTTTAGACCATCTTTTTGCAAAATAGATCCTGCTAGCAAAAACAATCCCATTTTCTCATTCCTCCACCTTTGCCACTTTGAAAGCATTGAAATGGAAGACAAATAATACATAATATTACTTTTCAAAATATTATTAAATTGTGATAAACTAGAAGAAAAATAAATTAACTATTGTGAATTAATATATCTAAATATTTGAAATGAAAATAAGATTTATAAAGAATAAAATCACAATAAAGGCACTCATAAGGTATTTATTGTCTTCTAAATTCAAAAACAACCTTTAAACTATCAAAATAGAACTGTTTTAGAGTATTGTTATGACTCTTTTAGATATAGTGTTACCTTTCCACATCTTAATGGATAGAGTATATATCATTAGCATTATACTAATTAAAATTTATAGATGTATTTTAATCATCTTCAGAATCCATAGAATGCTCTAGCATTGTCAGATTTATAAGGGAAATATTTTTTTAAAACACTATTGGATTTGTGAAGATGCAATATATTTATTAAAGCTCATGCGGTAATAGATACGATCAGATTGAGCAATATCATCTTCGACAAAGGGGCTTTGGGTTCATAAAATCGATACATGGCCACTCCACACTACATAAATTTGAGATCCCATTAAACTTTTCCTGGACCCCAATAATAAAATCAAATAAAATAATTTAGGCTACTCATTCTAGGTATGATATGCTCAGCAATTAAGACTACGCCTTTCAAATATAAAAAAAATATAACCACATTTCATTTTCGATGGAAAGACACATAGCTTTTCTAAAAGAGTACAAGCTTCCTCAAATCTAAAAACTTCAGATAACATGGGAAAAATGAAAAATCTACAACACATTTCCATCAATAACAGTTAGTATGTCGTACTCGTAACATCATAGACAGGTGTAACGATATTTACGCCATAAGGATTTCCCTTTGAGAATAACTTCTCTCTTGCCCTCTTCTCATCATTATGACTTGTTGGATTATATGTTAGATGATCAAAACATTTTATGTTGTTGGATGATCATGCCAATGTAGTTAGAATTATTTTATTGCTAAGGTGGTTATAAACACACCCTATTGACTAGTTATCATTTTCTACCTTAGAGCCTTTGCAAGAAAGTGTCCCACTCTTTCCCATAGATTCTTTGGCTAAGGGCGACCAACGACAGTATCAAGAAACCCAATTGCTTAACCTTTAATTTCCAAACCTCTACAAGTCATTTTTTCCTACCAAAATAAGTTGCAAATGTCATAGCTAAAGTCTTTTTTTCCCTCTTCATCTTGTGCAAGTATCTTTGTTCTCTATACTGCTGCGAAGTTGTTATTTAGTGCTTATGATTATTGAAACTTAGCCAAGCTATATGTTAAAAGGTTCTAACTCTAAGGCTTGTTATGACCAAAGCCTTAAGGAAGTACCTTCTTATTTGAAGAGGGTTAGATACATCCCAAACAATATTCATTTTGTTTCCATCTCTGGTTTTGAGGGTGACAACATGATTGATCATTCTACAAATGTTTACTGGTACAATATCCCGACACTCTTTGAAGCCCTTGACTAGGTTTCAGACTATAAGAGTCCTTTAGAAATGCCTCCAAGGTTGCCTCTTCAAGCTATTTAGAATATTTGTGGTATTGGGACTGTCCATGCTGGTTGTTTTGAAAGTGGAATCTTAAAGCGAGGTATGATTGTTACCTTTGGTCCCATTGGCATGACCACTGAAGTCTATTGAGATGCATCATGAAGCTCTTCAAGAGGCATTTCCTAGTTGCAATGTGGGATTCAAATTTAAGAATGTTGTTGTTAAGGATCTCAAGCATCGTTATGCGGCATTTGATTCCAAGAACAGTCTAGTAAAGGAAGTTGCCACATTTACCACACAGGGTATTATTATGAATCATCCGAGACAGATTGGAAATGTTTTTTCCCTTGTTGGATTTCCACACTTCCCACATTCCCATCAAGTTTGCAAATATCGTGACCACGATTGACATGTGTTATGGTAATGAACTAAAGGAGGAGCAAAAGTTACTTAAGAATGGATATGTTGGGTTTGTCAAGATCTTACAGTGTCATGATGTGGTATCTCACTTTTCAGAAGATAATTGTGTGTAATAACGTCATATCTCACATTTCATAAGATAGTTGATGTGTAATGATGTGGTATCTCACTTTTCCTAAGATAACTGTAAGCCAAAACTGGTAGAACCAAAACAATTAACTAAATATATTTGGAGCTTGTGAGGAATTTTGAACTACATAATACATAATTGATTAAACCATAAAATTTCTATTAAGTTACCATTAAAAGTGTTGACATTGTAAACAAGGTTGTTTACAGAAGGATCTCTTTTGGAAATGAGTGCTCAAGGGGATGCATATACTTATCTGACAAGGTTCCCTGTTTTTTATTTCTTGTGAGCTTGCATCTCACTTTGTCTAATACCTCATCCAAAGCTAAGTTTGATTAATTAGAGAAATATTTTGATTACCTATGAACATTCACGTAATTTTTTTTTGATGTGTATTAAGAAAAAAAATTGAATGTGATTAGGCATTAAGAATAGTTAGTTAACTTCAAAATGGGTTCTCTTCTCCTCACAGAATATTATGTACAAAAAAGCTATTCTATTGATTTAAGCTCAAGATATGTGGAGCTTCTTAAAATAGGATGACATTATATATGGTCTAAGTATATTTTCACTTTGAGTTAACAAGATGGTTCCCAAAATAATGAAATATTGAAGTTGGGTTCAATTCACTGAAATACTAACCTTAATCCCTGAATAGCCTATCTACTTTGCAACCTTGTATCAATCCTCAAAGCCTAATTATCGAGGCTTGTTTGGTCAATTTAATGTTCTTAAATTGCAAGCATAAATTATCGACCTAAGTTGCTAAACTTAAGAAGTGCAGGTGCACTATATATGCTAGAAGCCTATTCTTTTGTTTGTAAGATGATGGTTATGTTTGTTTTGAGATTTTCATTATTATCTAGATTCCTATTAGAGTTATATTTCTATAAATTAATATTTGGAAGTTAAGCTACTAATAGAATAAGTGGGAGTGAAGCTACTGTTATATTAATCTACCAGGTCATATCTATTTGAGTATCATCCTAAAATATCTTATGTTATTAATCCTAAAATTATGAACCTATCTAAACACCTTGCTGCTATGAAATAGAGTATTGAAATTCAAATGATTCCACTGATCCTTCAAAATTGTTTACAAAATATATATATACAAATTTTGATTTTAAAGAGCATGAAAGAAATCTATAATTGCAGACTACATAGTAGATACAAGTTGTAAATCTCAAAAGAATGAAAATACTAATTGTAATGAGGTGAAAAATGTTGAAGAACTAAACCATTAAATGGTTGTAAGCATAAACTAAATAACGAAATGGTAAATGAAATAACTGAGTTATAAAAAAATATTGAAACCAACGAAGTAAGGAAACTAAACTAGAATGCAGTGGTAATGTGAATACATAAAGAAATTAAATGAAAACAATATAAAACAATGAAATAAACTAAAACCTTGACTCTCTGCAAGTGTGCTCTGCATCCAGTAGGTGTAAATAAAACTCAAATACACATCAAATAACATAAAGGTAACTTTAATTAATACGAGAATAAAGGTTTTTTTGACAATTCTTGAACAATTAACTACTACTTCCTCCTTGATATCATTTATAGAGGATATATACTTATATATAAAATTCATGATCAATAGTTGAGACTTCTACGCCTACAGGTCTGTTTATCAATCCTTATCCGAATTTGAAACTAAACATAAAAGAGAATTATCTCGTCGATTTTCTATTTGGAAATAAAATCGAAGAAACATGATGAATTCTTACTTCTGATGCTATGTTCTTGACCCATTCCTTTGACGGTGTCATTCTGTGATTCCTTCAATGAATTGGCTCAAGTGAATAGGAAGAGATCCATGAGGGGATTAATCCTTGTAGAATCATGTTAATTCTGTAGCTAATGCAATATTTAACATAACAATAAGGCACATTAACAAATATGAAGAATAATACATGTAAGAGATTTTACCTTATCAAAATATATGATTATTTCTTTTATTGAGTTGATAGTGATGATGAAAAAGAGGAAAATGGAGGGAAAAGGATGTCAAAACAAAACAATTATGGAACTCTGCATTCCCCCACACTGAAGATATTGTATGTCCTCATACAAAATGCAAAATTGATATCTTTATTGAACTGCTATATTTTCTTGGACACTTATGCTAGTACATATAACTTCATTCTTTTCATTTTCTTTCTAGTCATTTCTGTCCTTGGTTTCCTCATGAGGATCTTGTATTTCAGGTTTATAACCTATCTATGTAAATCCTTGTTTTTATCTTTTAGTTTCTTGTTCTTAATAAGCCACAAATTTAGATGTAAGAGGAGGTCATCACTCTTAGCTATTTGGATTTCATTCTATGCTTTCAAGGATTGATTTTCATTTTTAATGTACCTATTTAATGTCTCCAATTTCTTGTTTCAATATATTGATTACTATAGGTTCTTGTGGTTCAATAAACTAGACTTCTTCTTCCTCTTCAATTGGAATTCATGTTCTTGCTGCATCCCTTCTCTCTAGGGATTCAATATAATCACACGTCTCTTACTGCATTGGATCAATCTGTGGCATTCTTTGTCTTGGACTTTGAGGAGGCGAGGTGACAATTGGTGATGAAACCCTCGGCGAGGAAACCTTTGGAGATAAAACCCTTGGTGAGGAAACCATTGGTGATGAAGCCCTTGGAGGAGTTCCTGAATCTTCTTCTTCTACCTTCGATTTTTCTTCGATTTCTATATTGACATGCTTTGTGCTCTTTGAGGGTAGTTCTTTTGTTGAGTTTATTCTGGTACTACTTCTTAAACCTATTACAAGGGTCTTTTAAGTTTTCTTCCTTTATGTTTTAGGCTTCTGTTCTTGTGGTGAAATATTTGTTTCTTTACTCGCTTTCTTTCTTCTAACATTTCTTTTGTTTATTTTCTCTAAAACTTCTGCAAGAGGGTTGTCATCTTCTGACATTTTTTGTGGTTCTTGTGGTTCTTGTTCCTGTGTCCTATCAATTTTTCTTTTCCTTCCCCGCTTAGGTTTGTTGTTATTTTATTGACATGATATTCTTCCTCAAAGTGATTTCTTACTAAAAAGCTTTCCCAATTATCACCTATGTTTTGGAGATAAAATTCAACAAGTATTTTGACTAGACCATGGTGATACATTGTATTATCTATAAAATGAATTCTCCTCTAAACATTTCCTGACATCTTTCTAAGACTATTCAACAAGAAATATATAATATTTATCTGATTTTTTTAAAGAAAATTCATTAGGAGCTGAATACGTTAGAAAAGTATACATCCAAACCTTCCTTCGTAGGTAAAAATTTTTTGGATTATTAGAAGCAGGTTCCTCGACTTACGTTTTAATATATTTCTTGGGATGCCCTTCTTGAAAATGGTTGTCCATGCTTGGTTTCTTCAGGAAAAACTTTTCGTCCTATTTTTCAATACCTCTATTCTTGAACCATTTCTCTCTAATCCGCAATAGTCTAATGGCTTCAGCTATAAATAACTTTTTCACTATGAATTTGACGTCCCCTATCTCCACTTTGACTCCATCAAAAGCCCAAGTGAAGGATTTGGTCACTTGTTTATGAAAGCCATCGAATTTCTCTACAAATTCTAGCCACAATGGTTTCTGCAATAATTCTTTGGTTTGTGGATACCCCTCCGATAATTTCTTCCCTGATGGCTCTACTCTGACTATCATTCCCATGGCCAAGAAGCTTTGTTTCAAAACTATTTTATTTGACAACGTAGGATGGCTTGCTAGGGTTTTTAGAGTGGAAAGGTGGACAGTGTGAGTGATGGAATAATGACAGCATAGGTAGTGAGGGTATAAGGGAATGAGGCAAAATCTAACCATTAAGATCATTCATGCTTATGTTTTGGGAAGTCTATTCAACGGATCTAGATATGAGTTATGATTACCGGGAATGAATGGCGGATTATACAAGATTTCACATGACACAATCAACTCTTTGCAATAATGTTTTTTATTTATTCTTTCAGTAGTACTATGTCTTATAATTCAAATATGTAATGTTTTAATCATTATTATTAAATTAAGGAAGTGAATAAATTTGAATTATTTTCTTGCTAACCTTCGGTTTCCTTTTATGTTGTGTTCAGGTACTTTGCAATGGAGGGAGTCAATCATTCCTTCAATTGTATGATCAGAGGTGTCTATCAAATTGGTTGCAAAAAGTCATCAGAGCTGCAGAAAATCAATAATTCTGTAGCTGTTTATTATTTTTTAAAAGAAAGGGGTAAAAGAAGATGGATTTTTTTTTAGAAAATGGAATACAAAGAAAATTTAAGATGCCAATAATTCTTGGTTTTAACCTTGAATTTTCTTCATAAACATGCCAACGATTGTTGGTTTTAATATTTATTATTATTATTATTTTACAGAAAGGAAAGTTTTAAGGTGGAGAAGAAGAAGAATTCTTCTTACCCAACTTCAAATCAAAGTTGTCCTGGAAATCTTTACAAATCCCTTCTTTGTCATTAGCTTATGCTAGATCTTGAGACGATGTCCATTCACTAAGAGAGTAACTTTTTGTTCATCAGTAGTCCTAATTTTGACTGCTCCATTATCAAAAACAATTTCAATCTCATAAGGCCCAAGCCAATGAGTTGGAAATTTTCCTTGGGAATTTTTGAAATTTGAATCAAAGAAAAATGCCCAGTCTCCTTACTGAAATTTTCTTTCTTTGATGTATTTATCATGCCATCTACATCTTTGTTGCTGGACTAAACTAGTCTTTTGGATAACATCTTGCCTTATTTCATCAAGCTCATTGACTTGTCCCATTCTTTGCTTTTGTGCTTTTGAAAAGTCAAGTCCCAACTTGACTATTGTCTTGTAGGTCTGAATCTATAACTCAATAGGAAATAGGACCTACATCCCATAAACAGGTTCATAGGGAGTATGTCCTATAGTGCTTCTCCATTTGGTATGGTAGGCTCATAAAGTTTCTGGAAGCTTTTCGGCCCAATCCCTTCTATGCAAGTGAAGTGTCTTGGTGATGATTGCTTCAATCACTTTGTTGGTAGACTCTACTTGTCCATTTGCTTGTGGATGGTATGGAGTAGAATTATGATGCTTGATTTTATATTCTTCTACTGTCGTTTTCACTACTCTGGATGTAAATTGCTTTCCTTGATCTATTACAATTTCTCTCGGGACACCTGAGTAAAAATATCCTCAAAAATAAATGAAAGTGCAACACTTTTAGTAGAAAAATGGAGTGCATTAGCTTCTACCCATTTAATAACATAATCATTGCATACAAGAACATAATGTTTTTGTTGTGAAGATGGATTAATTTCTCCAACAAAATCCAAAGCCCATTTTTTGAAAGGTTCGATCAGTACCTGAGGCTGTAGTGACATTTTGTCTAAAGGAACAAGTTTCTCCATTCTTTGACAACTATCACACCTCTTAACATATTCATTTGCATCCTTAAAAAGGAAAGGCCAATATCCTAAGAGAAGGAATTTATAAGCAGTTCTTTTGTGAGAAAAATGACCCCCACATGATTCATCATGGCATGCTTTATGTATTTCAAGTATTCCATCTTCTCTTACACACCTTTGCATGATGAGATCTGGCCTTGTCTTGTATAATTCTTAATCTGTCCATGAATAAGATGCACTTGTTTGGATTATTCTTCTCTTTTCTCTAGGAAACAAATAGGGTGGTAACTTCGCTGAAAATAAATAATTGGAAATATCTGCAAACCAAGGGATTTAGTAGATACTGCAAAAAGATATTCATCAGGAAATTTATCCTCTACATGTGTATCATTATTATCATTTTTAATTAGAGATAAAAAGTCATCAATTGTGTTTTGTTTTCCAAGTTAGTCTAGAATGGTGATATTGAATTCTTGTAACAATAATAGCCATCATGTTATTGTACCATTAGTAACTAGTTTATTCATTAAATATCTAATCGAAGAATGGTTTGTATGAATGAAAGTTTAATAGCCAGTAATGTAATGTATAAATTTATTAATGGAATGAATGACAACTAAAAAATCCTTTTCAAGTTACAGTACAATTTAGCTCTGTAGGAGTTAAATTTTTACTAGTATAATACATGGAATAAGGAGTGAGTCCTTCTTTTCCTAACATGACTCCTAGAGTTGTGTCTGAAGAATCAATTGATATATGAAAAGGAAATTTTCCAATTAGGTCCTTTGAGGAATTTCAAAATTTTTCCATAGTATGTAAAGAAATTTGTCTAGATGATAGATATTCAATATTACATTGTTCTTCAAAATTTTGAAAATTGCCATAATATAAAGAGGGTTCATTATTTTCTATTGAATTTAAAATTTGATCCTCTTCATTTATTTGTGCAATAGTGAAAATTGGTTGTATATCATTATCATCATCTATACATTCTTCATTTTCTACTTCTATTATTGTTTTTGCATGTGGGTACAATGTAAATTTCTTTGTTAAGCTTCCATTTGAGATAAACATATCTCCTTATCTACAACTGATAAAAGCATCAACTGTAGCTAACCATGGCCTTCCTAAAATTAATGGATGTCCTCCTAAATTATTCTTGGGTGTTAGAATAATGAAATCAACATGATATTCTCAAGAATCTAAGGATACATATATACCTTCTAACACACAATCAGGTTTAATTGCAGACCCGTTTGGTAATTGTAACAATGTTGTTGTGTATTGAAGATTAGGAAACCTCAACTTATTCATAGTTTGTTTGCTCATTATGTTTGTGGCTTCTCCTAGATCAATCAGTGTGTTTGGTATTTCATTTCTGTTGATGTGCATTTTTACAATGGGGCTTCTTGGATCTAAATATTTATGAACTTTTGTCTTCCCCATCATGATATCTACAATTCTCCTAACTAGTTGAATTCTTTCTATTTCTTTTATTTTTCTTCCTTGTCCTTCAGTACTCAATTCCTTAATTGATTTTGCAAAAATCGGTATTTATTTTATTGCTTATAATAAAGGAATTTTTATACAAACATTTTTTAATTCATCTAACATATCATAATCAGGCAATATGATTTGTTTTTATACTCCTTTATCGATCAACCTTTTAGGGAAGGGTGGCCTTGAGATAAATACTGAAGGTTGTTCTATAATAGGAGTATTATTAGAATATGTGGGATTTTTTTTCCATTTCAATATTTTATTTATGAGGAAGGGAAACATCTTCTTCAGAGTTATTATTATCTTTTTGAGAATTATTTCTTGTTTCCTGAATAACAATAGATGGTATCTTCCTTTCTAATACTCTACTAGACCTTAATTGAGAATTATTTAGATCTAATGGAGTTACCATATAAGTTTGAGGATTATGTCCATTTAAATTGTAAACAGGTTGTGAAGCTTTAATGTTTGTATTTGGGAGTGGTTGAATGGGTAATTGATTCGATCTTTGTGAAAATGGCAAAGAAAGTTGTGGATTTTCATTTTGAGCTTGAGGTAACTAGTTGGTTTGAGGGAAGTATTGTGATGGAAATTTTGGGTAAGGTGGTGGATATTGTTCATATTCAGAATATCTTCCATAAGGATTTCTCTATCCTTGATTCCAAGATTGTGGTTGAGCCCAAGGCTGCCATGGCATAGGTGGATTCTAATTATTTTGTGAAGATTGTGAAAATTTTTGAGGATTAAAACCTTGAGTTTGATTTGTTTGAGGATTTTTCCATGGTCTTTTGGAAATAAAGTAAAGAGGGTCTACCTGATTTGGAATTACATCTTCACTAAACGCAATCTGAAGATCTAGTATAGAGGGACATTATTTTCTATTGTGATTTTTAGCACATATAACTATGGTGTATATGATTTTTAAATCGAATGACATTCTCTCAAAGCATGTTTCTTTCTACACCTAGGACAAAAGATGGATAACACAACATTTTCATTTTTCTGCTTTTTTTGTATTTTAAGGGTGTCAATTTGCTAACTGAGACTCCCTACAATATTCATTTTAAAGTTATCAAGAAAACTACCTATTTCTACCCTACTTACTATCCTTACTGCAAATTTATTTACTCTTGATAAAAGAGGATCACTTGAACTTTTCCTTGTTTTTTCTTTACCTCTTGAAATGTGTACACACAAATCACAAATATCTACAAATTTTAATTGAGAAATATCTCCTTTTCCCATTAGATTGAGAAGATCAATCCATTCATCTTTAATCGATTTGAGAAAGAGAGCTTTCAAAGTTTCCCCATCCAAATTATTCATTTTTTCCCTTTTAATATTATAAAAAAATCTTTCAGCAATGTCTTCAAGGTTCTCATGTTCTTTTTGCACCATTTTGAAGACTACATCTTTAATTCAATTAGGCAGACAATAATCCTTATATTTCTCAAAGAATGAATCTTTCACTTGTGCCCATGTCCTTATAGAATTCGTTTCTAAACTCATAACCATTTTAATGTTGAATCCTTTAAGGTGGCAGGGAACAATTTTATCTTTTGAGCATCATGCAAGTAATCATATGATCTACATAATACTTAAAATTCAAAGAGAAATTTTTCTTGGTCTTCACTTCTTATTCCATGAAAATTGGGCAGAATAGAAGGCAAGATGTTTTTCATTGTTTACAGTGTATGCTCATCAAGGATAAGGAACCCAAAATGTTTTGGATTTCCTCTTCCTCTACCTCTACCACCTCCTTTGTTTCCTCCTCTTCATCCTCCAATCCTATGTCTCTCACCATTGACATTAAGTACTTCTTCTTCTCCTTCTTCAACCCTTATGGAGTCCTCAGAATAGAAATCCAGTTCTACAACATGATTATCTAGTTTTTCTTCTACTTCTTTTGGTTCCTGTATCAATCGTTTGAAGTAAGTTTCTTCCTCTTATTCTTCAATAGGTGCTTCCAATTCTTCAGCTAAAAGTTGTTTTCTAGTTGAAGATAGGAAAATTATTCTTGTTGTTGGAAATGTAGAATCTACTTTTATCACAACCTCTGTTGATGAAGTTGGTGAACTTTTAGATTGGATTTCAGATCTTAAGACTTCAGGAAGTCTATATTGGCTTGTTATGGATGGAATTCACATTTGTGTGGGTGGTGTGGCACTACGAGGTCATGGTGGAGTAAGCGATGGTGTAGTAATTAAACTTCTTCCTTGACCTACAAACCTACCTCTAGAGTCTCTTTCCATATGCATGTCATGTTTTTATTTGATGATTTTTGTGTTTTAAGGATTCTATTTACACTTCCCTAGCAACGACGCCAAAATATTTGGTCAATTTAATGTTCTTAAATTGCAAGCATAATTATCGATCAGAGTTGGTAAAGTTATGAAGTGAAGGTGCACTATATATGCTGGAAGCCTATTCCTTCATTTCTAAGATGATGGTTATGTTAGTTTTAAGATTTTGGGTGTTATATATATTCCTAATAGAGTTAGATTTCTACAAATTAATACATGGAAGTTAAGCTACTATTAGAATAAGTGGGAGTTAAGCTACAATTAGATTAATCTACCAGGTCATATCTATTTGAGTATCATCCTAAAATATCTTGTGTTATTCATCTTCAAATTATGAACCTATCTAAACACCTTGTTTCTATGAAATAGAGTATTGAAATTGAAATTATTCTAATGATCCTTCAAAATCTTGTCTACCAAATATATATACAAATTTTGATTTTAAAGAGCATGAAAGAAATCTCTAGTTGTAGACTACATAGTAGATACAAGTTCTAATTCTAAAAAGCATCAAAATACTAACTTTAATGAAGTGAAAAACATTGAAGAAATAAACCATTAAACGATTTTAAGTGTAAACGAAATAACAAAATGGTAAATGAAATAAATGAGCTATAACAAAATATTGAAAACAATGAAGTAAGGAAACTAAACTAGAATGCAATGATAATGCGATAACAGAGTAATTAAATGAAAACAATATAAAACGATGAAATAAACTAAAACCTTGACTGTTTTCATGGGCTCTCAGCATCCAATAGGTGTAAATCACAGTCAAATACGCATTGAATTATAGAATGGTAACTTTAATTAATATGAGAACAAAGGCCCTTGATATCATTTACAGAGGATACATACTTATATATAGAATGTGTGCTCAATAGTTTGAGACTTCTATGCATACAGGTCTGATTATCAATCCTTATTCAAATTTGAGACTAAACAAAAAAAGTGTTATCTCGTTGATTTTCTATTTTGAAAGAAAATCAAAGAAACGTGATGCATTCAAACTTCTCCTAGTATATGTTTGACCCGTTGATGGGCCTCTAAATTAGACATAAATTGAGGTCAATGCCTCTAAATTAAATCATAAATTAAGGCCTATGGTCATCGTTCAGCACATTAAACCTCTCTTTATACATTAGATAATGTATTTTTAACTTTAATATATTCATTAGGAAGTTTTATGAATAATTGCATATTTTTGCCTAATATTATTTATTTTTGTGGAATATTGTGCAGATTATGAAGATTAGGAGGAGAAGATAATTTAGGGACTTGTTCCCTACTACAGGAGGATCAATAATAAATAATAAATCAACAAGATATTATGGAATTATGGCACAGATTATGGAACTCCAATGATTGAGAAAATCTAGGAATGTGTTCCACTAATCAAGGGACCAAATCCACAATCAAGGGATTCTAGTGGGGAAAGCTTCCTCCATTCATGGGGAATGATTCCTAATCATTTTTGTATAAGTACCAAGTTGAATTTGCCTCTAGGGATATATTTTCATGAGTGTTCTTGTGGAGAGAGCTTGTATTTTTGTTGTTCCATTGTATTTTCTTACAGGGATGTAATTCTATTGATGAAAATAATGAAGATTGGTGCCATGTTCAGCTTCTAAATCTTGTTCTCCTCCATAGGTCTCTGAGTTTCCCTAGGCATGGCCATCCCATGAGCCTCAGATCCCTTTTGTATTATTTTATTTCCTTCTTTTCTGATCTAGGTGTATGTTTGTGGCCATCCCCCTATCCCACTTGGACTCCCATAATTGTCTTTTTCAGCTTCCTTAATTATAGCACAATTTACTATTTTTAGCAATTTTTCGGGCCATGAACTTCTAAATCCATTTTGAGGCCCTAAATGAATTTTTTTGGGAAAACTGGGAGCAACATTGGACCATTACCCAATGTTGCTCTTCCCAAAGTTGTAGTCCTCATATAGATATTTCTAATGAGCTATTGTACGCATCAAATGGATATCGTATGGCAAAGTTACGACCCTAGGAAGTTGATGTACCAGTTTACCTGAAACATGGCCCATAGTTTGGTGCTTCATCTCCTAGGGTTAGGTTTGGATGTTTAGGATTTTCCATTGTTTCTCAAAATTAAATAGGCCTTTGAGCCTCATTGTAACACAGTTCAGAGGCATGTAGCTGCCACATCTCTTCTGAGAGATAAACTACCATCACCCTAGCTAGTTTATTTCCATTTCTGTTTGCAAGCATATTTGAGTATTTTACATCAATGAAATGAAGTATTATTTCCACTGCATCTCTGTGTATATGGGTATTTTTGATTTTGTTGCATTCCTGTTTAAATTCGGATCAGTGGTATCATAGCCGTTTGCTCCTTCTCTGTTTTTCTTTGCATGTCTCCAACAGGTCGGGATATAAGGAATTAGGGCTTGAACTGGTCAAACCTTTACAAGACCAACCTTGCAAATCTCAATGGCATCCCATGGTGGAAGACAAGAAAGACGAGGGGGCAGGAGATCCTATCAAAATCCTTCTTGAAGAAGCCCTCGAGCGACAAAGGAACATGATGATGGAAAAATTTTCCCAGATCTTTCAACAGTTACTAGTGAGCACTAGTATTGCAGCAATAATGTTGCAACTCTTAGGGCTCCCTACTTTGCTTTCATCAACCTGGTAGTTTGTAACAAACTTGGAAGCAACAATGTTGTATGCACAAGTACTAGCTCTTACCGCAGGGTATCACTTTGTCAGTTGGTGCAAGATCACTAGGAGCTTAAGCCAACTTCTATGAGTTCCCAAAAGAAGCTTTTAACTGTGATGAAAGAGACCTATCTCAACAGAGGCTATTCTATTTGCAGAAAGGGAAGGAAAACTGAAATGTAACGTAAACCCTAGCAAACCCTATTTACCTACTAACCCTACTTTTGCAGGAAAAGAGATGAAAACTGATGAAATGATTGTCATTAACTACTGAAAAAGGTAAATTGCATTTATTCAAGCTACTTCTGAAACAAAATGAGAAGGAAACATATTTTTGTGATTTTGATTGTTTTTATGTGAAATTATTATGCTTGTGATTTATTTGGTTGTGATTGTGCAAAGGTTTGGAGGTGAAGGAAGATAGAGTTGGATTTTACAGAGGTGGAGGAAGGTGTGGAGAGGTCTTAAGAAGCCCCTAGTACCCTTCTGAAGACTTCCATTGTAATCTGATTTCGAAAAACCACTTACAGGGAATTCTACAGGAGGCTACACGGGATCTACAAGAGGATCTACATGAGGATCTACAGGAGAAGGCCGAGAGCTAATTTAGGAGTTTTGATGGTGGAAAAATGATGGAAAATGGTAACTGAAGGCTAGATGAAGGTGTTGAGGTGTATAGAACTTGTCAAGCAAGATCAAGAAAGAACATGATGGTTGGATTTGTTCAAATGGCAAGAGGACAACTTATGGAGAAAAATGTAGAAATTAGGGCAGATTGGCAAAATGTTGTGAATGACTTGGGAAATTTATGAGAAGTGAGCTAGTGTAACTGTTTTATGGATGTTTGGTGATCTGAGGTGTCCTGCAAAAGATTTTCACATCTACTTATGAAAATTGGTCAAAGAAAGACTTAACTATACCATGAAAACATAAATTTTTCTAGCTTGACCTAATTTCTGACCTACAAACAGAAAATGTTGAACAGTAACCTTTGAACCAAAAAGCATGTAGAGAGATCCATGGTAAAATAACAGGAAATGATCTAGGCAACTGATTCTGAATCAATTCATCAATCTTTCCAAATCATGTCATCACACTAGGAGTTGCATGGAAGAGAAAAAACTGTGTTTTTGGTGGCAATAGTATTGCCTTGACCTCAAATCATAGTCCCAAGAAGGGAGAAAGGAGATCAAGGCCTGTTGTTGGCCTTTTTGAATCTTATTCTATCACTGTAGTAACCTACTTGAGCAACTGAAACACAAAACAACTATGAAAATCATTAAAAGCAACCTAATCTAACAACTTAAAATGAATCTATGTAACAAAAATTAACTCATGAACTGAAGAAAAAAGATATAAGTACAAAGAAAGAGGTGTTGTGCAGCTTGGGTTGGGCCCTAACCCAAGAGCTTCAACCCTCTGAAGGAGATCAGTGCTGGCTCAAAAACTGTTTCATCTTCATTACCAAAAATAATAGTCACATTACATAAACTATTCTCAAAAAGGAACTCAAAAATAAGTTGAACAAGTGTTGCACAAAAGTGAAAAAAATCTACTAATGACTGGCTAACCTACTGAGGCTCTAAGCCCCCTTGTTTATACAAATGGAGTCCTCCAACAGTCCTCCTAAAATCAAGGAGCTCGGCTTCCTAGAACTGGAGATAAACAATAGTCCTTCTTTACTTGCTCAGCTACCCATTGGAATGTGGACCTTTGTGCTCCGAGTTGCTAATGGATGATTCAAGGAAAGGGGTCATAAATGAAGGAGACACCCCTACAAATCTTATGCCCTATTTTCCTCAAGTTTTGGTTGCCACTTGCTCATAAATCCCTTGACTTGGTCCAAAATTGACCAAAAAATATGCATAAAGCACACATTAGACTACATGGCAAAATGACTAACCCAATTCACTCTATTAGCATAAATATATCCAAAAACATGCAATAAAATAATGCAAATGGTGGATTAAGTCGAAATAAGAGGTAAAATGAGCCCATATAATTACCCATTTCTTGGGCTTATCATCGCCCCCTACTGAATGGGTCGCTCATCCTCTGAGCAACTAGTCTAACTCTTCATCCTTGATGGCTCTGACAGATTCCTTGACATCCCATGCTTCTGATGTGATATCTTCCTCTTTATCATGGAATCCTGCCTTCCTATCCACCTCTTCCCCCTGTTTCTATACTTCCTCCTCTTTTACACCTTCCAGCAGTCCTAGCAGCAGTGGAGGACTAAATTTGAGGCCAATCAAATTGGCCTTCAAATTTTGCATAGAGTGCTTATACAGTGGCACTCTCCTCATGGCTTCCCTCATCCTGTTTGACGAGTGATACTCCCTCATCCGTAGGCTGTGTAGTAATGTGTTCCACCTTCTCATGCAGGCATGAATGCAGTCATCTCCAAAGAATCTCTCCATGTCCTCGAAATGACCAATAGATTGGGCCTTCTTATCAACATAGTCTCAGACAACTTGAGGATTCGCTACAAGGTGTTGGTGGGCATAGATGAGAGCCATGTGTTATGTTGCTTCTGCTGTAATCATCAGGGGTTCATTTAGCTCTTTTTCCATCATTTTCTAGATTTCTACTGCCCTTTTCTCTTCATGGCTCATCTAAGATGCCATGGCCATTAGCTGCAAGTCTCCCAACACAACATTTGGATCCCATAAGTTCATATTAGCAAGTGCCATGTTGTGCAAGTAAAACTTTGCTAGCTTCACTTTGTCCTCAGCTGAACGGTGATCACATAGATGCATGAATTGGACATAATCCTGAAAAAGTATTGTGCCCATTTGGGCCAGTGTCTTGATCTGAAATTGGAGCCACTGATCCTTGAGGTACACTGCATATGATTTGATTGGCTACCTACACTGTAATGCTTCCATAGCCCAACTGGCCATGCATGCTAATTGGGCTTCCTTTTCCTAGAGCTTCCTTCTCAAGATCAACACCTCATTTTCTGCCTGGGAGTCCCTTTCCTGTTGTTGTCTTATTACTGTTCCACTGTCTACCTAGGGTTCCTCTTCTTGTCGCTGTACTTTTAAGATTGACAGCTCATTTCCTCCTTGAGGTTCCCTTTCTTGCAGCTTCTTCTTCAATATTTCATTTTCTACCTCTAATTGAGCTCTTCTAATGCTTTCTGTATGCCTGACCATGCTCAATTATTTTCCCAATTCCCTTAATTTGTTTTCCATGTGCCTAATGTCTTCCACCCCTTTTGATTTTACAATTTGCATCCATGTATGGGTCCTAAACCTTTCCTTTTCTAGCTCGAAGAAAAGAGGGCCTGCAAAACTTTTGTGGGATGATTTTTCCCCCTTCTAGTAGGTTATAATAAGAGCCTAAGTTAGGCTAAGGTCTAGGCTCTGGTATCTCTTTTTCCTTGTCTTCCTCCTTTGTCTGTTCTCCGACCTTCTTTCCAAGTCTTTCAGTCTCTTGGAGCTTTGCCATTGTCTCCTGTAGAGAGGTTTTCACCTCTTGTAGGACTATTTTAGAGTCCACTATTTTGATCCTTTCTTTCCAAGTAGAGGTATTAGGACTTCCTCTTTTGCAAGTGATGGGGGTTTTAGATGGAGATTCTGCCTTCGTTGTAGTAGGGACATCTTAAATGATGATGGGCTCCTTTGAAAGTGGCTGAGGCTTTCCCATCTTTATTCTGGTGCTCTTCTGAGCCTTGAAGTACATAGATGGTTGTCTCTTCATTTTTCTTTTCAGCTTGGCTAGAGTACTAAGTGCAGCAAGTTGCTTCCTCTCTTGCTAGTGTCTCAGGAGACACTTCTTCTTGCTTTGCTTCTTCTTCTTCACTTATTTCTTTTCTTGTTTCTACTAGTTTTTTTTCTATTGTCTTTGATGTTGCTTTCTCCTCTGCCTGCTTAGTTGCTCCCTTTTCTATGGTAACCTTTTTCTGCATTGTCTTAGGCTTCTTCCTTTCAATTCTTGGTCTATTCTTTTACTCTGTTGTGGCCTTATGTTTTTCTTCTTTTAATTCTTTCTTCTTCTCTGCTTTAGGCTCATCTTTGGTGGTGTCATGTTTGTCCTCTCCTATCTAGCTTCCTTCTTCTTCTGTGTGGGGCTCCTGTTCTTCATGGATTTCCTTCTCAACTTCCCCTTTCTGTTCCTCCTCTTCACTTCCAAATGGACTAATGTCATGAGTGAGAGTTTTTATATCATCCTCTTTAGTCATGTTCCTGAAAATATTCCAGGTTATGGGGATTGTGTAAGTGTGGAGAGCATCCTCCACTAGGAATTTAATAAGGCCATGGTGAGCCAATTGGTCTAGAACCCCTGGCTTCAATTTAGTGTTAGACTCTATTAAGGATTAGAGGAGAAAATATGGAATACTGAGTTTTTTGGATGCAAGAAGGTCCATGCCATATCTTAGTTCATTTAATAGTCTGAAATGATACCCATAAACTATGTTGTATCTTCCTTCACAGGAGATATATTTCATGATCTGATAACTGACCTCACCCCATGTATAAGGTATACTTGTCCTCCTGATGCCATTATTATCCTCCACAGGATGTTCATCAGGCTGGAAAAAGGTCTTCTTATCAACTTGACCTAGTGGTTTTTCTTCTTTACTCCAAGGGAGTCCAAGTGGGAGACTTGTAATCCTGCTGATGAACTCCAGTGTAAGTTCTATGGTTAGACCCCTCAAACCGACTTTGGCATGGGTTTTTGAGTGAGGTTTTAAATACAGTAAAAATTCCTCTGTGACTTCCTCATCATACCCATGCAATTTTTCAAAGCAAGGCATCCAATTTGCCCTGGTAAAGAGGGGTACCACTTCTAGATGTTCATGCAACTTAGTTGAATTCAGAGGCTCATTCCTCATAAAACCCACTGTCATGATGTTTAGAGTCTGCTATAATATCTTAGGTAAGGAGGAAGATAGTAATTTTCAAACCCGGAAACAGAGGAACAACTGAGGTTTTCTTTCTGGAACCAGAGAGAGAGTTTTTCGTGTTCTTCCTTGTTAACAAAAACCAATTGAAACTTTCTTTCCCTTCAAATGTTGTTCTTAAACTTAATTTAATTCTTGGTCTATTTGAGGGAAACAATATCTTAAAAAAATAGAGAGTATACAGGACAATGTTCTTTCCCTTCCACAAAATAAATAGACTACCCAATGCAAGTTCACTTTTTTTTACAGGCTTAATTCTCTATAATTGCATCATCTCTTTATAGAGGAGAATACCACAAAGGAGAAAGAGATAGTTTTTCAGTGCAAAGAGCAAATGGAGAAACTGTATATATATTTTTTAAAAACACAAGCAGACTCTATTCTCACTTTTCCCCTCTTTTCAACTCAATATTTCTCTGCAAATCCCACCACCTTTTGTATATATATGGAGATGCAGAGTGGGTTTTACTAAGCCTACCTTTTTGAGCTCGAATTTGCCATAAAATACTGAATTTTCCTCTGTGATGCTGCTCACTAGCCCTCCTATAGAAGGGCTCTTGTAGGACTATGTTTCCGCTCCTATAAGGGCCAATAACACTCCTGTAGAGCCCGATAAGCAGAAGGGTTCTGAAATTGATAGAGAGCGACTGTTTCAAGGTTCTGAAGATGGTAGGTAGGTTGCTACAGCCAAGAGCTCATCGATACAAATGAAAATAAGGGTAGTGGAGGCAGTCGACTGCAGTGTACCTAAGCTTACATGAGTGTTTTGCGGTGATGAGGTGAGGTGGCAGGAAGGGTATGTTATCCACATCTAGACCGTTGGTCCCTACTTCACTGCCATTATGAAACTTCATGTCGCCTGCCCTCAATCAATTCCATCATTCCCATTATACAATGCCACTACCTGTTTTGAGTTTTTTCCCCAGTTGACTGAACAAACATGCCGATTACACCCACTGAGCGCTGTTTGAACTGGACAAGGCGCTTGTTTGAACTAGACGAGGGGTGTTGTTTGAACTAGATGAGGGTGGCCAGTTAGCTAGCCACCAATATCGTTTAATTGCAACCATCTCACTTATCCATGCAGTTTCTAAATTATACTCATGCAATAGAGGAATGGGTTTAGTCATTTACCTGTTAGTCGCTATCGTTTTGTTGCATGCTCATACTTTGGAATTCTATTCATGGATTGTTGTTGCTAGCACTCGTGGCTTTTGAATTGGTGGCTCAGCTACCTTGTATTGGTGATCTTTAATCAGGTCTAGCTCCTTGCATGTTTTATCATCTGTGGTTGCACTAACCATACCTTTGGAGCTCAATTTTTAAGGGGATCGGTTGCTACAGGAATCCAATAGGATTTCCTCTAACTGCTTCTCCCTCTAAATTTTTTTGCTGAGGCTTAAGCAGGGACTAGAGAGATAGCTAAGGAAGGTTTTGTCGGTCAAGGAAAAGTAGCTAGTATGCACTAGGTAAGAGATAAGTTAAGGGTGTTTCTTGTTTATTCTTCATTTCTTTTTAAACAAAAGAAATAGCGTTTCTGTGTTTTCTATGCAGGGAAGAAAGAACCGAGTGGAAATGCAGTGGTGCAGGTGTGGAATGGAGAGTTAGGGGGATCAATGTTGGTAGGGGGTTCCACAGGTCTTCTAAACAAGTTTTTAGCTCTTTGATCCTTTTCTGGACTTGATTTCGAGCTCTCTGTGATTTCTACAGGAGCCTCCTATAGAATGCGTAGAGCCTCCTGTAGGATGCATATTTTCCAGAACAGGTGAGACCAGGGACTGTTGAAAGATAATAGGAATGCAGAAATGTTCCATCAGAGGTGTACTTGGCTCAACCATGTCCCTTTTTCTTCTGTGGCCCTCCTGCAATATGCAATGCATTCAAAAGAAGTTAATTTTATGTTCGTGTTTTTTTTCTTTTTTCTCTTTTTTTTTTTTTTTTTTGAGACAGTTAGGGTGCCTCCAAGAGGTTTTCACCCTCATTGCCTACCTTGGGCACCTCCAAGGGTAGGCTTTCACCCAGGGATATTTTATTCTCCTTTTTTTTTAGGGTGTGGGTAGTGTGGAGGCAGAGACTTGCTCCACCACCAACATTGTTTTACTCAAGTTCTCAATGAATTCTTGCTTGGAGAGGGGCTTCCTATAGATTTTCATCCTATGCCCATTGACAAGCATGGGGATAGCTTCTTCATCGATAGTCCTGATCAAAACTGAATCATTGTCATTGCACTTTTCTACTGTGTACGGTCCCAACCATCTTGTCCTTAGTTTTCTCTTGAAATCTCTATACCTTGAATCATATAGCAGTGCCCAATCTCCTTCCTGGAATTGTTTCTCTTTGATGTGTCTGTCATGCCATATTTTCTTTTGAAGTTGGACTACCTCTAAGTGGATAAGGGCCTGCAATCTCTTTTCATCCAATCCATTTATCTGAAGTAACCTTTCCTGTTGTGCATGGCTGAGATCTAGGTCCAGTTGAGTTGTCATCTTTAGTGTGTTATATTAAAAATTCTATTGACAACAAAGCCTTCTTCCCATAGACGAGGTCATAGGGTGTGAACCCTGTGGTGGTCTTCCAGGTGGTATTATAGGCCCAGGTGGCCTCAACCAATTGATCTGCCCAATATTTTCTGCTTCTGCTCACTACCTTGGTCAAAATCCCTTCCAAAGCTCTATTAGTGACTTCCACCTGTCCATTTGCTTGCGGATGATAAGGTGTGGAAGTTTTGTGCTTAATTTTGTGATGTGTGAGCAGGTCTTCAATCAGATTGGAGGTAAATTGACTCCCTTGGTTTGTGACTAATTCTCTTGGATATCCAAACTTCTAGAATATATTCTCTCTCAAAAACTCAGCTACTTTTTGTTTTTTTGCTGCCTTGATGGCCTTCGTTTCTGCCCATTTTGTCATATAATTAGTGCACACAATGACGTAGGATTTCTTCTTTGAAGGAGGTGTAGAGCTATAACTAGGGTCTCCCACACCTCTAATTATCCTACATTAATAAATCAATCTGGGAACGTTTTGTTATTGCAAAGAGTAACTCAATCCGAGGCTATTCGTCCGAGTAATGCTTAGTAGTATAGCATTCAGAAAATACAAAAGTAAACAGATGCTAAACTATAACTAAATTACTCCACACAAGACAGTTTATCAGTCAAGGGTACGGAAGCGATAACCCATCCCTCTAGAAACTGATAGAAAGGAAATTAGAGCATGGACCATAGGTCTAGGAGCTAGGCAGTGTCTGCTGAGGCTCACTACAGCCTTAGACCTTCTCTCACACCAAAACAACAAAGGCAAGTAAATAGAACGACAGCAAGTAAAATGGAACAACAAAAAGGAAATGGAACAGCAATCAAAAGAACTAAATCTCGCGAGTCAAGACCAACTTATTTACACTCTGATATAACATTATTTTCTCCTCAAGCAAACAGGATGGAATATACTTTATGGAGCAACACTCATTGATGAATTATGGAACAACAATAATCAACCATATATGCATGCCTCGCATTAATATAGTAATCTAAAAATTAAGGGTAATATAACTATGTTTCTAAACAGAGTAACATTACTTTCAAATTCCAATAATCGGAATTTCAAATGAATCACTTAACAGTAATATTCACTCAGACGCTCTGTAACAGAAATAGCTGGTTTGAGATAAAAAACATGTGATTCAACTCTGAAGAGATCCAATTATACGGTGCAGAGTCATTACACGGATTTTCTGAGAAAAACCTTTAATGTATTAATCGTAACAGAGCATAGCATAGCATATGAAAGATATATCAGATTACCGAGTAATAAAGATAAGCAAACCACGCGTAAATCACAGTATAATGATACAAAAGCAAGTTTCCTTCGGAGCCGGGCCCTTAGCTGCCAATGGTACACTGCCTTAAGTTACTCCAGACGCAAAGATGAAATAAACACCAAGTCTTTTATATTAACGCATAAACAAATGTACAATAAACCAGGTCTCAGTGAGACTCGATGATCAAAGTTTTGTCTGAAACTGAAAATTACAAAAGCAGGAGTCCCCTTGCTCAACGATGCTATTCCTTTATATAAAAGTAATGGCGGGGATATCTAGGTAACAAAGATAAGTAAAACAACGATCCCTCAGGATCAGAGATCCTGAGGGATTCGCCAATCTGTTAATCCTTTACTTTTCTTTCTCTCTTTCGCCGAATTGGTATCCCTCCTTCTTTTCCTGGGTTATTCAGCTTTGATTTGCTCGATCTCATTTGCATCCGGTTCCCTTCTAGAGGGACAGCAGTTATTCCTCCATTGTTTTTCGCTTTTGGATGGCAACTCCTTGCTTCCACCTTTTCCTCTATATGAAAACAACAATTATCAATGATTGAGCTTCCCATGTTAATTCTTACACATTTTGTTAAAATTCTTTATCTCTTTAAATTCATAATGTGGAAAAGGTTACAAATATTACTGAAAAGCCACTGAATTGTTTGTCAAAAGCATACCTTTCAAGTGCTCCACACACCCCCCTGCTTACCCTGTTTCATGCCCTCATGAAAACATTATAGTTGACATGCAAGGCTGTAAGAGAATAGGCCGGAGAGGGAATCTCGTGAGGAGGCCGACAACCATGACGAGCAACTAGATTATCAAAGAACTTATTTATTTGATCTGCAGGCATTTCATACAAGGCTTGATATCCAGGTGCAGGGTGCCAAATAATTGGACTACGAAATCGATACCCCAACCAGGATGGCCTTGCAAGCAGAAAATGTTCCCCATAAAGGTTCAATCGGCTGGCAGCTAGCTCAAAATTATCGTATTTGAATGGTTCCCTGAGCTGGATGTTTGGGCTAGAGGTCCGGTATCGGAATTTTGCAGCATCGATGGCAAGGTCTTTAATAGTCAGAAAATATTCCAGACTATGTCGGATCAAGTCTTCGTGCATGGGTCCTAATATCTCGATGACACCCAGGGTCCTCATAAGGCTCCTATGCCATATCCATAGCGTCACTGGGTCTGTAGGCTCGGCTGGCACCCATAAATCTAGGCTATTCTCCTGTCTCTGAAAGGCGTTATAAGCTCTGAGCCATTTCAACTGATCAACCCCAAATGAAATGAAGGCTTGCAATTGTATGTCGCCAACAAAAGGGCCAGGATTTAAATCAGTTTCCTGGTCTAGCACGAGGTTGTGCAAGTAAAATTCGCACAATAATCTTTGAACCTTAATTCCATAATGCTTGCAACAATCTATAAAATGATTAACAATATTGATGTGGATAGGGGCACCTGCCCTAACGGCTTTTATTTTCAATCGCAAATATCGTTCAAGAAAAAATAAAGCATAATTTTTAACAGGGGCCCTACAGGTCAAAACGTCATTATACAAGGAACACACAATGTCCATCTGCTTAATAAAAATATCTAATCGATGAGTTACCTTGGCAACCTTTTCTTCCTCATTTTGCCATCCTTCAAAGGCCTGGCTCTCGGACTGACTAATATCCTGAAGTTGTTGTTGTAGTTCTTCATATTTCTCCTAGTGGACTGTTTGTTCTCTCAGCTGTTCAGCTTCTTGTTGAGCTTGCTTCATCATTTTGTGCAGGGTCCTTGTTTTTGGATCCTTTTTCCATAGAGCCGTAGAGGCTGGGAATTTTACCTAGACCTTTTTGTTATGCTGCTTGGAGTTTAGAACCCGAATTACCCCTGAGGGTGGTGCTTCTGTTTGGGTCTTCTTGCTCTCTTTTTCTTTCTTAACACGAATGAAAGGTTGTTGTGGTCCCCCTGTCGTCGAAGCCTCTTGCTATTCCTCTACCTCAATTGGAATGGCCATCCGTTCTTCAAGGTCAGATGAAACAGCAGTCTGTCCCTCAACGTCATTTGGAACAGCAGTCTGTTCTTCAATGTCATTTGGAACAGCAGTCTGTTCTTCAATGTCATTTCGAACAACCTTCTGTTCTTCGGCAGTAGGTCTTCTAATGGGGTTTCGACCAACAGAGCGGCTATAGGTATGTCGTCTTCTTTTCCTATGAGATTTTGCTGCAGTGGCCCTCTTTCTTTTCCTTACAATCCTTTGTATCCTCAGGTTGGCTTTTAGAATTCAAATTTATTGTCAGAGCTTGGCTATAGTGCTCAGCAACCTCTGTTGTTTCCTCCTTAATTTATTAATTTCTATTGCTTCGGCAGAGGGTTTCTGACTAGCCCTTAAATCTGCTCCTTCCCCATCTGGAATTTCTTCTGGTGTCTTGGGAATAGATTGTTCCTGATTAGTGTCTCCTATTTCATCATCATAAACGGGCAGGTTTTCTTCTCCTGCCTTTTCTGCATGCACTTTCTCAGGTATGTCTTCCTCCGAGGTTCCGTCAGGGATGCCTACTATGCTGGAGGGTTGGCCATACTCCCCCATATTGGCCAAGACTGCTGCCAATTCCTCTTCACCCATAGGGTCCTGCAGCAGGCTGCCCCCTGGCTGTACTACTTCCTCTTCTTGATTGACCTGCTCGGTGGATGCCTTGGAGTGTTCAGCTTCTGTTTCTGTCCCAGAGTGCTTGTCCCCTTCCTCAACTCCTTCTCCAGGCTACTCAGCCTCGGCCCCTAATTTCTCAGCATTTTCTTCAGAAGGTCCTCCTACTGGTTCTGGAGGTTCGTCCATAATCTCGATTAGCTGGGTAGTGGTTCCCTGGATCTTTTCCAGCCTTCCTCGTATCCGGGCCAGCCGGGCTGATTTCCTTGGTCTCTCAGGTTGTTCAGGTGTACCAGCAACGTGTTTCTCTGCTATCAATTCTCTGGGTTCCTCTGGTCATTCTGGTGTATTAGAGGATTGTTTTCGTTTTGGAGCAACATGTCTTTCTGCTGCCAATTCCCTGCGTTTCTCTGATCGTTCCGGCGTGCTGGAGGAATGTTTAGGTTTTGGGGGTGGTGCAGCCAATCCCCCTTCGACCATTGCGATGAGCTCCTCCCACCTGCTTTGTTGTTGAGTGAGACTATGGCTCACTATCAATCGAATCAACTGATGGTGGCTAACGACTGCTTCTATGTGCTGTGCCTTTTTCAGGCTTCGGGCCGCATCATGTAATAACGAATTTAAGAGTGCAGGGAGATTTACAGAACATTTTCCTTTCAAAACAGCTAAGAGTTTCAGATGACGTGGTCTTACCATGTCTTTCCTTCCTTCGCAAGTGATGTAGCTCTACACTATCTTTTCTAACTCAGTATAGGGTTCCCCTAACGTTGCCGGTAGAACTCCCTTCCCTTTGACTGTCAAGCTTTGGCCTTCATCCTGGAAAATCTCCATAACCTTTTGTAGTCTTTCTTTCTTCAGTGTCCATATGGGTCCGACAGCTGGTAGTCCCGAGACTTCTGCAATAATATCATCAGTGACCGCTATCCGTCTTTCTCTTACTATGGAGTAGTTCTCCTGCAAATTTTGCAGGAATTCCAATGCCACTGCTTCATTCGATTCTCGTAGGCGACTGAAATAATTCAGCCACCCTGCCTTTTCCAGGACCTCACGGGCAGCAGCGAAGACTGTCAACTCCTGAGGTTCGCTTCGGACTGTCTTCCCCCCATGATTCTACTCAGAATTCTTAATGTAACAGCAACTGCTTGTGCTGGTTGAGACACAGAGAGGGCGATCGTCGCAAAGTTTTTGGAAAGGAACATAGAGCATGCAACAAAAAAGGATCGTGGACGGCAATTTCTGTAAAATAGAATTATCATACCGTTAAACCATGCCATACCTTCGTACATTATCTTACTCGAATGGTGTGTTGACATGTAGTCCATGGAGTAATGAGGTTACCTCCCCCTCCGCGATCTGATAGGTTGTCCCTAGCCGTCAAATAGAGGAGCATCAGCCATTCGTAAATCAAGTCATAAAGAAACAACATATGAAATTATGCCATGTTTTAGAAAAACAACGAAATACCGAAATCAAGGCAAAAAGATAGATCGCGTTTCACATAAGAGCCTGCATGATATAATGAGAGGTCGGGGGATGGGACGTCTGTCAAGCATACGAAATCTCTAGCGGTCATTGTCAGTTCCGTTGCCATGATTGGTGGTAATGAGTATTCATGCGATATATACGTCAGGGCATAAAATACGATCTATTCAAAGGATATAAGAGATGAAAAAGTATTGATATCATACATGTTGGTGTAACCATTACGACTTCAATGCCATTAACAGAGCTTTGCTGCCAACAGGTGTTCATAACCTTGGCAGAGTTGTTCATTTCACCCCCCGGAACCATGATCCTTTGTGTGTATTTTGAATAGTGCTTTGTCAAAATGTAGGCCATTATGCCGGCTTGGTAACCAGATATCCATAATGCCATTCACAAGGTAGGTGCGAAACGTGGGCAGGCTGGCTCGTGATGAGATCCCCTGTTCCAAGGTTTGTTTATTTAGTATACCTTTGGACCATATCCCTGGTGTGGTGGTCGTAATGGGAATGCCACTTCGCTTCCATCCTTATGATCATGGTAGGCTGGCTCTCGATGAGACCCCCTATCCTGCATTTGACAATTGACAATTGATAATTCATATTTTCTTTTTCTTTTTGCAGAGCACTTTTTTATTTATTTAGACATAAGGGTGGTTCCGCACTCCTTAAGAGCGGGGGATGGTGGAAGAATTCTTATCATCCCAACAGACAGATATAAATCCTCTACTCTTACTCCTAGGTAATAATCAAAAAAGAATTTAAGGGAAATCGTCATGATAAAGATCACCAACCCGAGCGCCGGTAATAAGACAATGACAACGAAGATGAAAAGTAAGTGTGTCCCTCCTCTTGTCCTCTTATCAATACTAGGCTTTATAAAGATAGCGATTTATGATCTGCTGACTTCGGTATATCATGATTTATGTTCATTGCATAATTCCATAGCTGTATCTTAAAGACTGGGGAGAACATGGGCGCAAAGCATCCTCAATAAGAGCAAAAACATGCAGATGGTGTTCCTCAAACAAGAATCCATGCAAACAAATACGTAGGATGCTGTTTCTTTGAAAGGAACAACAGAAAATTGTGAATGTTGTTCCTTTTGAAAAGGAACAGCAGAAACACTCAAGTGTTGTTCCTTTTGAAAAGGAACAACAGAAACACTGAAACGCTGTTCCTTTTGAAAAGGAACGGCAGAAACACTCAAGTGTTGTTCCTTTTGAAAAGGAACAGCAAAAACACGCAAGTGATGTTGCTTTTGAAAAGGAACAGCAAAAACACACTAGCGTTGTTCCTTTTGAAAAGGAACAGCAAAAACACACAAGTGTTGTTCCTTTTGAAAAGGAACAGCAAAAACACACAAGTGTTGTTCCTTTTGAAGAGGAACAACAAAAACACGCGAATGTTGTTCCTTTTGAAAAGGAACAGCAGAAACCCACAAGTGTTGTTCCTTTTGAAAAGAAACAACAAAAGCACACGAATGTTGTTCCTTTTGAAAAGGAACAACAGAAATACACAAGTGTTGTTCCTTTTGAAAAGGAACAACAAAAACACACAAGTGCTGTTCCTTTGAAAAGGAACAGCAAAAACACGCAAGTGTTGTTCCTTTTGAAAAGGAACAACAAAAACACACAAGTGTTGTTCCTTCTGAAAAGGAACAGCGAAAACACGCAAGTGTTGTTCCTTTTGAAAAGGAACAACAGAAACACTCGAATGCTGTTCCTTTTGAAAAAGAACAGCAGAAACACATATGTGTTGTTCCTTTTGAAAAAGGAACAGCAAGAACACTCAAAATGCAAAAATTAGAAGAAAGATCAAGAAAACATATATACAAGAACTTATGTACAAGTTATAGAAAAATGAATTCCTTACTAAATTATAGGTGAGGAAGATTTTGCTTCCCCTCCTAAAATTTCCATATCAGTGTCTTGACGTAGCTGCTAACAGAAGGATTCCCGAGTGAGTGGCTTTCGATAGAGACGAACTCGGTGGCCATTTACCTTGAATGCATATTCGGAACCATCAATTGTGATGAGAGTGAGTGTCCCATTATCATGTACTTTCTGGATTTCGTATGGTCCTAACCATCGAGTCTAAAGTTTCCCCAAGAAGTCCTGAAACCGAGAGTCATATAACAAAGCCCAGTCTCCTTCGTGAAAGACTTTGTTCTTGATAAGTGCATCATGTCATTTAGCTCGCTGTTGTTGAATAAGTGTTGTATTTTGTAATGCAGAGAGCCTGATTTTGTCCAATTCATTAATCTGCTATAATCAATTGATTTGTGCCTCACTTAGATCTAGGCCGACTTCCTGTGCAGTTCGTAGCGTTTGGATTTCGAATTCTATGGGGAAGATAGGTTGTTTTCCAAACACTAATTGATAGGGTGAATAGCCTGTGGTACTTCTACATGTGGTTCTATAAGCCCACAGTGCTTCAGGTAATCGGCCGGCCCAATCACACCTACGCGATGCAATGGTTTTTGTTAAAATTGATTCTATTACCTTGTTGCTACTTTCTACTTGCCCATTCGCCTGCGGGTGATATGGGGTAGTAATCTTATGCTGGACATGATAGTTGTTAAGTGTTGCAGCTAATTTATTTCCAACAAATTGTGGTCCTCCATCTATAATTAGTTCTCTCGGAAGTCCATAACGTACAAACAAATGGAACAAGAATTGTATTACAGAATCTTCTGTAGCTCTAGGCAATGATTCAGCCTCGACCCATTTAGTAACATAGTCTGTTGCCACCAGAATGTATGCTCTCTGATTTGATGATGGATTAATGGGCCAACCGAAATCAAGAGTCCACCGTTCAAATGGATCAATGACTAATTGTGGTCTCAGAGGCATTTCGTCGGCTTGACGAGGTCGTCTTGCTCGCTGGCAGCTGTCACAGGCTTGGGCAAATTTTTTCGCATCTTTGAACATTGTAGGCCAATAGTATCCTGTCTGCAATATTTTATGTGTTGTTCTCTTTTCAGCAAAGTGTCCCTTGCATGGTCCGTCATGAAAGGCTTTTAAAATGTCAAAAATTTCATCTTCTTGAATACATCTCCTAATTTGCATGTCTGCCCCTGTGTGGAACAAATAGCCCCCAATCCACGAAAATCGAGTGCTCTTTTGAACAATCTGCTTACGTTCCTGAGGGGTTAAGTGTTTTGGTAGCTTACCTACTGCAAGGTAATTGGGGACATTAGCATACAAGGGTGTTCGAACAGCAACAGCAAACAGGTGCTCATCAGGAAATTGATCTTCCACTGTTGTTGTTTCAATTGATTTTGGTATTCATGAGAGAAAATCGGCTACAGGGTTCTCCTTGATAGGTTGATCCTTGATTGTGATATCGAACTCCTACAATAAGATCAACCATATGGTTATTCTAGCATTTGTAACAGGTTTATTTGCCAAATATTTGATAGCAGAATGATCTGTATATAACAGAACGGGATAGCCTGTGATATAGTGTCTAAACTTATTAACAGCATGTATTACAGTCAGGAATTCTTTTTCAGTGACAGTATAATTCAATTCAGCAGAGGATAAATTTTTGCTGATATAGTAGATAGCATATGGTTTTTTATCCTCTTCCTGCCCCAGGACTGCACCGATTGTTGTATCCGAGGCATCAGATGAGATTTGGAATGGTAAATTCCAGTTTGGTCCTCGAAGGACTGGGGCTGTTGATACAAGCTTCTTTAATTCCTTAAAAGCATGGTCGCATTTTTCTATCCACAAGAAATCAACATTACCAGTTAGAGCATATAGAGGTGCAGCAATATGTGAGTAATGTTCTATAAATCGTCTATAATACCCAGAAAATCCAAGGAAACTGCATACCTCTGTTTGGGTAGTGGGGGTGGGGATAAGCAAAAGTATTTGGATTTTGGCCGGGTCTACCTGGATGAAAGCTGCTGAAACATAGTGTCCTAGAATGAGCCCTTCTGTCATCATCATATAACATTTTTCGTGGCTTAGGCAAAGCCTGGTAATGATGCAACATTGTAGGACTTTCTCTAAAGTATCTAAAGCTGGATCAAAATCATCTTCATATGGTGTAAAGTCATCCATGTACACCTCAAGTCCATCATTTATTAAATCTACAAAGATGCCAAGGACAGCCCTTTGGAATGTAGCAGGAGCATTACATAGGCCGAAGGGTAGAACTCGATAGGCAAATGTTCCCCAAGGAAAAGTAAAGGTAGTTTTATCTTGGTCTTCAAGGGCAATTTGAATTTGGTTGTATCTGCTGAAGCCATCCAGGAAAGAAAAGAATTTCTTTCCTGCTAAAGTGTCTAATACTTGGTCTATGAATGGGAGAGGGAAGTGATCTTTTTGTGTGGCTTTATTTAACTCCCTGTAATCCACACAAATCCTCCATTTTCCATTTTTCTTGGGTACCACTACTAGCGGAGAGACCCATTTACTATCGGAAATAGGATAGATAAAATTAACATCTAAAAGTTTCTGAAGTTCGGCTTTTACAACCTCTTTTAGATGGGGGTTGAGTCTTCTATGCGGTTGACGAACAAGTCTTGCATCTTTTTCTATATAGATGTGGTGGGTGCATAGTTGAGGATCAATCCCTTTCATATCAGGGTAATCCCACGCAAATGCTTCTTGATACTTTCGTAACAGATGGACGAGCTT